>QPKB01000163.1:0-48954 GCA_003546025.1 Camphora micrantha
AGCGGACTTTTTGTTCGCTGGAGCCAACGCGTTTGCTCGAGTGAACACATCATTCGCTCTAGCGAACCTCTCCAGACAACCATTCCAGAGAGCTCGTCGCTCGAGCGAACTCCTTGTCCGCTCGAGCGATGATTACTGCTCACCTGGGCTATTCTGTGAGCAAAAAGGGAACATTTGGGTGATTGAGATAGGATTGTTGAGAACCTGGTTGTGATGGGAAAACTTGTAACCATTGCTAGCACCCACTTGAAAGGAGAAATCAAATCACAAGCTTTCATTTAAGTTTTGAAAATCCTAAGGTGTATAAAGAGCTCGAAATGTCTCCAAACTCAAACAGTCCCAATTATTATCGTATATGACATACGGGACCTTTATTCACTTTGATCGAATTTCAAATCCCGATACTCGTCCTGAACTTCATGATTTTCTTCTTCTTCTTTTCATGAAACTGGTTGTTTTAACTAGTTTTAATGTTTTTCCAAGGGAACTCCTATATTGCATTATCTTTTCACCCATTTGCCAAACCATCGCGTTTGACCCTTGTTTTGGTACTCAGGTCCTATTGTCGGTTTCCCCGAGGAGGAGCACGAGGAGGCGGTCAGAGAACTATAACGCCTAGTTGAGTGGCACCCAGATGATGTCGTTTAGACATTCGGGTGTTTGAGTCACATAACATTTTGGGTTGGGATTAACCATTTCTTTTGGGAACTTGATACTTTGTCTATATTGGCCTTTGTTGGCCTCTATTTTTGGAAATTGTAATTAAATGATCTTGTTGTAAACTTTAACTTTCTTTTGGGAAGAGCTAATGATCATTGCTCATTTTGATACTGGTGTTTAATAGATTTGATCTTGTTATCTTGGACATGAATGTATGAACTAGATTTGCTACTCGCTTCCGCATTTAAAAGAAATATTCGTGTCGATGTGATATCCTCACCGCGGACACCTGTGGGAAATCGCGTGTACGAGTGGCATCCTTGATGGACTCGTATACGTTTTGATTCAAATTATTCATAACTAATGATTGTGTATCATTCATCCGTCATAATCATAATCACTAGTCCCGATCCCAGATTGAACCCCGTGGGACCCGGTCCGGGGTCGCGACAGACTGCTTTCAAAGCGAGACGTGTTTTATGCAATTAAATGAAACTAGAAATCCTAAGGACGTGGCGAGGATTCGATAAAGTTTTCGTTAGTTAGTATCGCGTGAGCAATGTGTGAACACTTTTATCTATTATCATGTGCTAACAAATTGTTTTGCAGCATTATGCCACCTCGTAAGCGACCGATAAACGGCAATCAAACAGCTAGTAATAGTGAGCACATAGGGCCAGTCCAAGAAGACATCCCTGACAATACCATGCTGAATCAATTCCAACAAATGAAGCAAGCTATGTTGGATCAACAGCGTCAGGCTAATGAGAACCAGTCTAGATTGCAGGAACAGATGTTGAAAAAGAATGAAGACCATGCTAGGGAGTTGGCAGACATGCAAAGACAATTGTTGGAGGTCTTACAGAGGAGGCCCGAGCCAGTGCAAGCCCAACCAGCCATAATCATTAACCAAAGGGAACATGACCCGAATGCACTCTTCGAGAAGTTTAGAAAGAGAGGCCCCAAAGAGTTTCTTGGATCAGAGGACCCACTAGCTGCAGATGATTGGCTAGAGCACACATAGAACATCTTCGAGATCTTCCAATGCACCGGAGGAGAGTGGGTCAAACCTGCAACATCTCTCTTCACCGATTCAGCAGATATTTGGTGGAAGACAGTCAGAGAGGAGTACAGGCACATGGCAGACGCAGTGGCATGGGCAAGTTTCAAGAGACAGTTTGGGGACAAGTATGTACCCACACATATCAAGAGGCAGAAGGCGGTGGAATTCCAGCAGCTTGTCCAAGGCAATATGTCAGTCCTCGAATATCTCACTAAGTTCGAGAGATTGTCAAGATATGCTCCAGAGTTAGTGGACACTGTGAGACCCCGACCCGAGAGGCTCAGATTAGTGTTTTTGAGCTGTGTTTAGCTCTAAGTGTGTTTTGTGGTTTTTGGTTAAGTTGGGATTAGAACAGCTCTGTTATAGCTTTGGGATATTTTGAGTGCTTTTGGTATTAGTGGGGCCCTTTGGGGGTTCCTTGTTTACGGCTTTACGTGTACTTGAGATTTTATCTTGGTTTTCTCGATTTGTATTTTATCCCGATTTACTTGTTTTGTTAATGCCTTCAACTTTCATGTTGATCCCGTTCCCGTCCCGAACCCCAAAACTTGACTTTTCTAGCTTCAAGGGCAAAAGAGTCTTTTCACACCAAATCTGTACCGGATTATTGTTATTCCCGAAACCCGTGAAACATATACTTTTTGGAAACTAGATATTTCGACGATCATTTCTTCCTTCTTCGTCGATTTCATCCGAAGTTCCGAAAACCACTATTTCAGCCTTTCAAAGTTCTAAAGTGGTGGAGCCCATTTCATTGACTATAAGAGAACCCATCTCTTCTTTCCCTTCTCCATTTTCCAGCACAAGAGAGGAGCCTAGGGTTTGCTTGCCTCTTTTCTTCTTCTTCTTGCTCTTCCATCATCAAGAGACAACCAAATCTTGCACCAACATCAAAATAGAGATCACCATTCTCTTCCTCTCCTTGAAGGCTTCCTATTGGTACCATTTTTGAAGAAATCCCATCTCTCCAAGATCTTCATTTAACTTGTCTTGTTCATTTGGAGAACCTATTGGTAAGATCTCTCCCTAATCTCATAGATTTGTGTTCTTTTGGTCCTTGAGAAGCTCCATGTTCATTATTAGGAGCTCTCTCTTCTTATTGCTTGTTTTGACCCATTTTAGGGTTTGTTTTGGGGGTTTTTGTAGAGCTATGTTCTTGACTTGCAAGGTTGCTTAGGAGCTTGATTTCCCTTGATTTATGACCTAAGGCAAGTGGATGATTTGATACTTTTATCTTTGAATGAGTTTTATGAAATGCATTATGATTTCACCAAGTATTTTTTGATATTAATGGCTTGTTTAGACTTGAAATAAATGCACATTGGTGAGCCTTGATAGCTTGTTTTATTCATGAATTACATTGCTAATCAGGTTTGAAACAATGTAGAAAAGGAATGGAGAAAATGGAAGACCCATTGAACTGCTGTAACAGAACCTGGGTTCTGTTACGCAGTTCACGCGGTCGACCGGCCAAGGGGCGCGGTCGACCGGGGACACTAGAATAGGCCCCCTGTTGGAGGACCTGCTGCACTGCAGGAATCACTGTTCCGCAGTGTACGCGGTCGACCGGCCAAGGGGCGCGGTCGACCGGCCACACAGAGGTCAGGCTCTCTGGAGCCTGACCAAATCACTGTTCATCCATTTAATTTACAACTCCCGGTCGACCTGGCCCATGGCCGATCGACCGAGCCCTCTGTGTATGTGGTCGACCGGCCATGGGCCAGGTCGACCGGCCCAACTGGAAAACCTGCTGAAAAAGGGATTTTTGCCCTATGATTAGATGGACTTTAAGTGGAACTTAGTGACCCTTTTGTGGACCCGTTTGACTTCTTGTGAGGATGGTTGAACCGACATTTCCTCATAATTAAGCCGGTTGTATCGGTACTTAACCTAATTCAATCTTGAACGATACGGAACAACGGGATATCCTTTCTTTTATCTAAATGCGAAATTGGTTTGTTTGGGTATCGCGAATCCGTTTTCCTTTCGATGACTGAGTAGGTTGTAAGATACTACTAGATTAATATTGTGCTTAGGATCCCATCCCTATTATGTTTTGTTTATTTAAAATTCGATTAGGGTTTGAATCCCTAAGGTGCATAAAGAGCCCGAAATGTCTCCAAACTCAAGGAGTACCAAGTGATCATTACAACGACATACGGGGTCCTTATTCACTTGATTTATATTGAACCCTTATAATAGTCTGAATTTCTCGAATTATGATTTGTCTTGAATCCCGATACTTGTCCTAAATTTCTCGAATTATGATTTGTCTTGAATCCCGATGATAGCCCGTATTTCTCGAATTATGATTTAGCATTCCCGAATATATTGAAAGTGTGTTTTAGCATTTTTGCTAGCCCGTTTATACACGCCCGAATAAAATGAAATTAGTGCTTTTGAGCACCCCGTCCCGCCCGTTTATTTAAGTGCATTACATATGATTTGTACATGTCTTGTTTTACATGATTTTACCTATGAGTCGGCACCACTAAGCTTGGCTTTCCTTGCCGGTTTGATCCACCGACTTGGAGACCCCTTCCCGTCCCGCCAGCTGCAGTTTGGATCCCGCTACCCGGTTATTACCGTGGTCTTGTCCCGATGCTGCAGATTGCTACTGTGGTCCCCGATGCCCGGTTCGCTACCGTGGTCATGTCCCGTATTGTATTATATTATGTATATGTTGCTTATGTTGCATCTCCTCACTTCGGTGACTGAGACAACATCCCGATATGCTCATGTCACTTCGGTGATAGAGGACTTAGCTATGTGTGGTTGCCATCTTGCTCGTTTCCCGTTTCATTAGATACCTTACATGTTTTATATAGCATATGCATTTGAACAAATGTTTCTCTTGTTTCATTGCGGCCCGCGACTCTTCAAGCGACTTGGCGACCAATTAATGAGGTTAAATGACCCATTTTATGACAAGTTAATGCGGTCATTAACTCATTATTTTGGACGGCACAATCAAAAGCAAGCAAATGGGAGTTACAAGTCAAAGGATTTATGGCATTAAAGCCATGAGACTCCTCCCATGATGGGGATTAAAGACAATTAAAAGCTCATTATTCTCCATCGGCCAATCAGATTCAAGGAAAAAGGAGTTACAAAACAAATAATTTAAAACTTGTAACTCCTCCCATTATGTGCATTAATGCATTCAATGCTCATAAACCCTCCTAAATGGCTACCAAAGGCCTATAAATAGGAGGGCATTCCAAAGGGAAAGGAGGGACGAAAAAAAAAAGAATCCAAAAAAATCGCCAGAGAAATTCACTCGAAGTCCAGAGGATTGCCCGGAAAATCCAGAACCCCTGCAACTCTGCTGCAAAGACCACCAAAAGGTGATTGAAGCACCCTTGGGGGGCCACCCCCCCAAGGACCTCCCTTCTTCTACCAACATGGCTAAAACGTGGCTTTTCAGCCCGTTTACTTAGCTTTTTATCGGATATAAGACCTTCTCTTGGTCTTTGTCCTTTAAAAATCTGAGGTTAAAAAGCCAAGCCAAGAATCCAAGCATCGTGTTCTCATCTGCATGGACGATGGAGGAGCCCATACATGACTCGCGACCGTCAATCTGAACGTGTCCCCACAATCGAATGAGAAGTCAGATTCCTTTTCTTGATTTCTATTGTACTTTATTTTTCTTTTAGAGACAAAAATCACAATTCTTGTCTTTCATAATGGATAAGATTTGTAAATCGCCTTTTACGGCAAACAAATGAAATCGCCTTTCACGGCATATAAAAAAAAGCCTTTGTCTCTTTTCTTAAAATATGTGTGCAATAAAAACTAGAAAAAGTTTCATTTCCCCTTTCTACTTGTGAAGGTGAATCTTCGGATCACCATTCCTAAATTCCAAGTAGAAAAGTGAAATTGGCATACCCGTACAAAAAAAAGGAAAGATGTTGATACCCTTTACTTTTCTTCTCCTCCCCTCCGCCATACCCCGAAAGACCCGGGACGGAGGCAGCGGGAGAGAGGGAAGAATCGGGTCCATCATATGCAAAACTCAATAAGTGTGAATTTTGGCTAGAGCAAGTAGCATTTTTGGGGCACATTATCTCCATGAAAGGATTGTCAGTAGATCCGTCCAAGATTGAGGCAGTAGTACAGTGGGAAAGACCGAAGAATGTGTCATAAATCAGGAGTTTTCTAGGATTGGCAAGCTATTACAGGAGGTTTGTTCAAGGATTTTCGTTAATTGTGTCACCCTTGACGAAGTTGACAAGGAACAATGTGCCATATGTGTGGTCAGACAAGTGTGAAGACAGTTTCCAAGAGCTGAAGAAGAGATTAACCATAGCACCAGTCCTTACCTTGCCATCCGGAAGCGGTGGTTTCACCATTTTTACCGATGCTTCGAACATTGGACTTGGATGTGTGTTGATGGAGGAAGGAAAAGTGATAGCCTATGGATCCCGGCAGCTGAAAGATCATGAGAAGAACTATGCCACACATGATCTTGAGTTAGCAACGGTTGTTTTCGCATTGAAAATGTAGAGACATTATCTCTATGGAGAGAAATTTGAGGTTCACTCCGATCACCGCAGCTTACAGTACTTGTTTTCTCAGAAGGAACTGAATATGAGGTAGCGAAGATGGATGGAATATATCAAGGATTATGATTTTCCAATCAAGTATCACCCGGGGAAAGCAAATGTAGTTGCTGATGCCTTGAGCAGAAGTCAGTAAGCTTGGCAAATCTCAGGGGCACCTGTATTTTTTAGCAATTTGAAGAGTTGAGTATAGATCTTCAGCCACTGAAGAAAGGTGTAGTGCGAGCCAACATGTCAGTGTCAGAGCCTTCTTTCATTCAAAAGATCAAAGACAGTCAGTTGCAAGATCCAGAGTTTGCCAAGATTTCAGAGCATATAGCAGATCGCCCTGATTTTCGCATTGTTGATGGAGTTTTGTACTACCGTGACCGTTTGTGTGTGCCAAACATCGAATAATTGAGGAACGACATCATGACAGAAGCTCACAACACAAGGTATTCTATGCATCCAGGCAGCACGAAGATGTACCAGAACTTGAAGGGCAGATTTTGGTGGAACAACATGAAGAGAGAGATAGCAACATTTGTCTCCCGTTGAATGACATGTCAGTTGATTAAGGCAGAGCACCAGAAGCCTCCAGTGTTGTTGCAACCGTTAGAAATTCCGGAGTGGAAATGGGAGCACATTACCATGGATTTCATTTCGGGATTACCTAGGACCAGCAAAGGCAATGATGTCATATGAGTCATTGCGGACCGTCTCACCAAGTCAGCCCACATCATCCCGATCAAGGCAGGAAAGAAGATGCACATGCTACCTTCGGCAGAGTTGTTTGTCGGTGACATCGTCAGCAGACATGGTCAGTCAGTTTCCATCACGTCAGATAGAGACAACAGATTCGTCTCAAGATTTTGGAAGACATTGCATGAGTCTATGGGTACAAGACTACAGTTCAACACAGCTTACCACCCTCAGACAGATGGCCGATCAGAGAGAACGATTCAGACTCTTGAGGATATGCTCCGTGCTTGTGTGTTACAGACTTCAAGACTCAATGGGACGAGACTCTACCTTTGTGTGAGTTCGCGTACAACAACAGCTACCACTCGAGCATTGGGATGGTGCCTTTTGAGGCATTGTATGGCAGAAGGTGTAGAACACATGTTTGTTGGGAAGAAGTTGGTACCCGCAGTTTACATGGGCCAGCCATGGTGAGTGAAACCAGTGACAAGGTCAAGCAGATTCAATAACGTCTGAAAGTAGCCTAGAGTAGACAGAAGAGTTATGCAGATTCTCATAGAAGGGATCTACAGTTCAAGGAAGGAGACAAGGTTTTCTTGAAAGTGTCACCTATTAGGGGAACATTGAGATTTGGGCAGAAAGGCAAGTTATCAAGGAGATACATTGGACCATACGACATTGTGAGCAAGATTGGTGACGTGGCTTATAGATTAGCCTTACCACCCGAGCCAATTGGCATACACAATATTTTTCATGTATCTATGTTGAAGAAGTATGTTTCCGATCCTTCACATGTACTTCGGCACGAACCGTTAGAAATCAGAGAAGATGACACCTACGTCGAGAAGCCTATTCAGATCATTGATACAAAGGAACAAGATTTGAGGACACGAACTATTCAGTGGGTCAAAGTGCTTTGGGAGAATCATGGACCGGAAGAGGCAACATGGGAATTATGAGACCAAGTGCAGAAGAAGTATCCACATCTTCTCCCTGAGGTGAGTTTTGTATTTTATTTGGTGGACCAAATATCCCAAGGGGTGGAGGATGTAAGACCCCAACCCGAGTGACCTCGATTAGTGTTGATTAAGTCGTGTGTTAGCTCTAAGTGTGTTTAGTATATTTTAATTTTGTTGGGTTGAGAATAGCTTTGTTACAGCTTTGGGGAATTTTGAGTGCCTTTGTGATTAGTGAGATCCTTTGGGGGTTCCTTTTATGACTTTGCGTTTACTTGGGGAATTAATCGAGATTCTTTGGATTTGTGTTTTTATCCCGTTTTATTAATCTCGTCGACCTCTACAACTTTCATGTTGATTTCATTCCCGTCCCTAATCCCGACACCCGACTTTCATTGCATTGAGGGAAAAACAGTCTTTTTACACTAAATCTGGACCCAATATTTGATATTCCCGAAACCTACGAAACATATACTTTTTGGAAACTAGCAATTTCGACAATCATTTCTGCCTTCTTTGTCGATTTCATCCGAGGTCCCGAAAACTACAATTTCAGCCTTCCAAGTTTCCTAAGGGGTGGAGCCCACTCTCCTCTTCTATATAAGGAACCCATCTCTCTTCTTTTACCTTTTCCAGCACAACTCCATCAAGAAACTAGGGCCTTTTCCCTTTTCTCTTCTCCTTGCCTTTCCATCAGCAAAACCCTACCAAACCTTGCACAAATTGAAGAATGGTTGTCACCATCCTCTTCCTCTCCTTCAAGGCTCTTCATTGACACTATTCTTGAAGAATATCTCCATTTTTAAGGTCCCCTTTGAGCTAGCTCTCTCCATTTAGAGACTCTACAAGTAAGCTCTCTTCCTAATAGATATGTATTCTTCTTGTCCTTGAGGAGCTCCATTTCCATTATTGGAAGCTCTCTCTTCCTATTTCTTTGTTTGACCCATTTTAGGGTTTGTTTGGGTTTTTGTAGAGATTGTTGATTTTGAGCTTGAGAGGGTGATTAGAAGATCTTTTTGCTTAGTGTGAGACCCCGACCTGAGAGGCCCAGATTAGTGTTTTTGAGCTGTGTTTAGCTCTAAGTGTGTTTCGTGGTTTTTGGTTAAGTTGGGATTAGAACAGCTTTGTTATAGCTTTGGGATATTTTGAGTGCTTTTGGTATTAGTGGGGCCCTTTGGGGGTTCCTTGTTTATGGCTTTACGTGTACTTGGGATTTTATCTTGGTTTTCTCGATTTGTATTTTATCCCGATTTACTTGTTTTGTTAATACCTTCAACTTTCATGTTGATCCCGTTCCCGTCCCAAACCCCGAAACTTGACTTTTCTGGCTTCAAGGGCAAAACAATCTTTTCACACCAAATCTGTACCGGATTATTGTTATTCCCGAAACCCGTGAAACATATACTTTTTGGAAACTAGATATTTCGACGATCATTTCTTCCTTCTTCGTCGATTTCATTCGAAGTCCCGAAAACCACTACTTCAGCCTTTCAAAGTTCTTAAGTGGTGGAGCCCATTTCATTGACTATAAGAGAACCCATCTTTTCTTTCCCTTCTCCAATTTCCAGCACAAGAGAGGAGCCTAGGGTTTGCTTGCCTCTTTTCTTCTTCTTCTTGCTCTTCCATCATCAAGAGACAACCAAATCTTGCACCAACATCAAAATAGAGATCACCATTCCCTTCCTCTCCTTGAAGGCTTCCTATTGGTACCATTTTTGAAGAAATCTCTTCTCTCCAAGATCTTCATTTAGCTTGTCTTGTCCATTTGCAGAACCTATTGGTAAGATCTCTCCCTAATCTCTTAGATTTGTGTTCTTATGGTACTTGAGAAGCTCCATTTTCATTATTAGGAGCTCTCTCTTCTTATTGCTTGTTTTGACCCATTTTAGGGTTTGTTTTGGGGGTTTTTGTAGAGTTTGTGATCTTGACTTGCAAGAGTGATTAGGAGCTGGTTTCTCATTGATTAAAGACCTAAGGCAAGTGGATGATTTGATACTTTTATCTTTGAATGAGTTTTATGAAATGCATTATGATTTCACCAAGTATTTTGTGATATTAATGGCTTGTTTAGACTTGAAATAAATGCACATTGGTGAGCCTTGATAGCTTGTTTTATTCATGAATTAGATTGCTAATTAGGTTTGAAAGAATGAAGAAAAGGAATGGAGAAAATGGAAGACCCATTGAACTGCTGTAACAGAAACTGGGTTCTGTTACGCAGTTCACGCGGTCGACCGGCCAAGGGGCACGGTCGACCAGGGACACTGGAACAGGTCCCCCAGTTGAAGACCTGTTGCACTGCGGGATTCTCTGTTCCGCAGTGCACGCGGTCAACCGGCCAAGGGGCGCGGTCGACCGGCCACACAGAGGTCACGCTCCAGATCACTATTCATCCCATTTATTTTACAACTCCAGGTCGACCTGGCCCATGGCCGGTCGACCGAGCCCACTGTGTATGAGGTCGACTGGCCATGGGCCAGGTCGACCGGCCCAACTGGAAAACCTGCTGATAATGGACTTTTGCCCTATGATTAGATGGACTTTAAATGGACTTTTGCCCTATAATTAGATGGACTTTAAATGGAACTTAGTGACCCTTTTGTGGACCCGTTTGACTTTCTTTGAGGATGGTTGAACCGACATTTCCTCATGGTTAATCCGATTGTATCGGTACTTAACCTAATTCAATCTTGAACGGTACGGAACGACGGAATATCCTTTCTTTTATCTAAATGCGAAATTGGTTTGTTTGGGTATTGCGAATCCGTTTTCCTTTCGATGACTGAGTAGGTTGTAAGGTACTACTAGATTAACGTTGTGCTTAGGATCCCCTCTCTATTAGGTTTTGTTTATTAAAAATTCGATTAGGGTTTGAATCCCTAAGGTGCATAAAGAGCCCGGAATGTCTCCAAACTCAAGGAGTACCAAGTGATCATTACAATCGACATACGGGGTCCTTATTCACTTGATTTATATCGAATCCCGATACTTGTCCCGAATTTCTCGAATTATGATTTGTCTTGAATCCCGATAATAGCCCGAATTTCTCGGATTATGATTTAGCATTCCCGAAAGTATTGAAAGTGTATTTTAACATTTTTGCTAGCCCGTTTATACATGCCCGAATGAAATAAAATTAGTGCTTTTGAGCACCCCATCCCGCCCGTTTATTTAAGTGCGTTACATACGATTTGTACATGTCTTGTTTTACATGATTTGACCTATGAGTCGGCACCACTAAGCTTGGCTTTCCTTGCCGGTTTGATCCACCGACTTGGAGACCCTTTCCCGTCCCGCCAGCTGCAGTTTGGATCCCGCTACCCGGTTATTACCGTGGTCTTGTCCCGATACCCGGTTCGCTACCGTGGTCCCGTCCCGTATTGTATTATATTATGTATATGTTACTTATGTTGCATCTCCTCACTTCGGTGACTGAGACAACATCCCGATATGCTCATGTCACTTCGGTGATAGAGGACTTAGCTTTTTGTGGTTGCCATCTTGTTGTTTCCCATTTCATTGGATACCTTACATGTTTTATATTGCATATGTATTTGAACAAATGCTTCTCTTATTTTATGAGATTATTGATTCGACAGGTTTAAATGTTTTACAAGGTATTTTCTTTATTGTTATGTCTTTTCACCCATTTGCCAAACCGTCGTATTTGACCCACTATTTTGGTACTCAGGTTCAGTTTCCCCACCCCGAGCTGAGAATTGTTGGCTGTGGAGCCATGAGTTGCAGGTTGTCTTGTCGGCTATGTCCTGTAGACATTGTGCTTGACATCAGAGTTACGTCACATTTGGTAGTGGATATTAGTTTGTATTGTTCGGCTTTTATTAGCCTTCCTTGGGATTGTAATTAATACACATTGATATTTGTAACTTGAACATATATGGAAATGTAATATCATGTTACTGTCAGGTCTGTACTTTATTATGTTGGTTTATTCCAGTCTGATATGGTTCATAAAATGATGGCTTTACGCTAGGGGTTGTATGCGACGCGGAATCCGATGATGTCCACGGACTCCGGGTCGCATTGCCACTGTCACGACCCCTAACCCGGATCCCGACCGAGGGGGCGCGGGAGAGTTTGGGGAGTGTGAGGGATGATTATATTTCTCCCAAGATCCGCGTGTGTGAGGATCCAAAATCACAACACTCTCTGAATATTTCTGCGGAAGCTTTCGTGGCAATGCGACCCGGAGTCCGTGTACAACGTCGAATTCCGCGTCGCATAGAACCCCTAGCATAAAGCCATCATTTTATGAACCATATCAGACTGGAATAAACCAACATAAAGAAAATACAGAGCTGACAGTAACAGGATATTACATTTCCATATATGTTCAAGTTACAAGTATCAATGTGAATTAATTACAATCCCAAGAAAGGCTAATAAAAGCCGTACAATAACAAACTAATATCCACTACCCAAATGTGACGAAACTCCGATGTCAAGCACAATGTCTACATGACATAGCCGACAAGACAACCTGCAACTCATGGCTCCACAGCCAACACTCTCAGCTCGGGGCGGGGAAACTGAACCTGAGTACCAAAATAGTGGGTCAAACACGACGGTTTGGCAAACGGGTGAAAAGACATAGTAGTAAGGAAAATACCTTAGAAAACATTTAAACCTGTCAAAACATTAGTTTAATAAAACAAGAGAAACATCTGTTCAAATACGTATGCAATATAAAACATGTAAGGTATCTAATGAAACGGGAAACGAGCAAGATGGCAACCACACATAGCTAAGTCCTCTATCACCGAAGTGACATGAGCATATCGGGATGTTGTCTCAGTCACCGAAGTGAGGAGATGCAACATAAGCAACATATACATAATATAATACAATACGGGACATGACCACGGTAGCGAACCGGGCATCGGGGACCACAGTAGCAATCTGCGGCATCGGGACAAGACCACGGTAATAACTGGGTAGCGGGATCCAAACTACAGCTGGCGGGACGGGAAGGGGTCTCCAAGTCGGTGGATCAAACCGGCAAGGAAAGCCAAGCTTAGTGGTGCCGACTCATAGGTCAAATCATGTAAAACGAGACATGTACAAATCATATGCAATGCACTTAAATAAACGGGCGGGACGGGGTGCTCAAAAGCACTAATTTCATTTCATTCGGGCATGTATAAACGGGCTAGCAAAAATGCTAAAATACACTTTCAATGCTTTCGGGAATGCTAAATCATAATTCGAGAAATTCGGGCTATTATCGGGATTCAAGACAAATCATGATTCGAGAAATTCGGGCTATTATCGGGATTCAAGACAAATCATAATTCGAGAAATTCGGGCTATTATCGGGATTCAATATAAATCAAGTGAATAAGGACCCCGTATGTCAATTGTAATGATTACTTGGTACTCCTTGAGTTTAGAGACATTCCGGGCTCTTTACGCACTTTAGGTATTCAAACCTTAATTGAATTTTAAATAAACGAAACATAAAAGAGAGGGGATCCTAAGCTCAACGTTAATCTAGTAGTACCTTACAACCTACTCAGTCATCGAAAGGAAAAACGGATTCGCGATACCCAAACAAACCAATTTCGCGTTTAGATAAAAGAAAGGATATCCCGTCGTTCCGTTCCGTTCAAGATTGAATTAGATTAAGTACCGATACAACCGGATTAACCGTGAGGAAATGTCGGTCCAACCATCCTCAAAGGAAGTCAAACGGGTTCACAAAAGGGTCACTAAGTTCCACTTAAAGTCCATCTAGTCATAGGGCAAAAGTCCATTGAAAGTCCATCTAATCAAAGGGCCAAAAGTCCCTTTAAAGTCCATCTAACAAAGGGCCAAAAGTCCCTTTTTACAGCAGGTTTTCCAGTTGGGCCGGTCGACCTGGCCCATGGCCGGTCGACCGCGTACATAGGGGCTCGGTCGACCGCCCATGGGCCAGGTCGACCGGGAGTTGTAAATTAAATGGGATGAATAGTCTTTTGGTCAGGCTCCAGAGAGCCTGACCTCTGTGTCGCCGGTCGACCGCGCCCTTGGCCGGTCGACCCCGTGCACTGCGGAACAGAGAACCCCGCAGTGCAGCAGGTCTGCTAACTGGGGGCTTGTTCCAGTGTCGCCGGTCGACCGCGCCCTTGGCCGGTCGACCGCGTACACTGCGTAACAGAACCCAGGTTCTGTACAGCAGTGCAGTGGTACAGCAGTGCAGTGGTCTCTTCATTTCTTCCATTCTTTTCTACATTCTTTCAAACATGTTTAGCAATCTAATACATGGATAAAACAAGCTATCAAGACTCTCAAATGTGCATTTATTTCAAGTTTAAACAAGCCATTAATATCACAAAATACTTGATGAAATCATAATGCATTTTTATCAAATCTCATTCAAATGTAAAAGGATCAAATCATCCACTTGCCTTGGGTCTTTAATCAAGGAAAAACCAGCTCTAATCACACTTGCAAGTCAAGATCACAAACTCTACAAAAACCCCCAAAAACAAACCCTAAAATGGGTCAAAACAAGCAATAAGAAGAGAGAGCTTTCAAGAATGAAAATGTAGCTTCTCAAGAACCAAAAGAACATGAATCTAGAAGATTAGGGAGAGATCTTATCAATAGGTTCTCCAAATGAGCAAAGCAAGCTAGAAGAAGGTCTTGGAGAGATGGGATTCCTTCAAAAATGGTGTCAATGGAGAGCCCTTGCAATGGAGAAGAAGATAATGCAATCTTTTGAGATGATGGTGCAAGATTGGTTGTCTCTTGATGATGGAGAAGCCAAGAAGAAGGAGAAAAGGGTGCAAGAAACCCTAGGCTCAGTTGTGCTGGAAAATGGAGAAGGGAAAGAAGAGATGGGTTCTCTTATAACATATGAAAATGGGCTCCACCACTTAAGAACTTTGAAAGGCTGAAATAGTGGTTTTCGGGGCTTCGGATGAAATCGACGAAGAAGGAAGAAATGATCGTCGAAATATCTAGTTTCCAAAAAGTATATGTTTCACGGGTTTCGGGAACAACAATAATCCGGTACAGATTTAGTGTGAAAAGACTCTTTTGCCCTCAAAGCTAGAAAAGTCAAGTTTCGGGGTTCGGGACGGGAACGGAATCAACATGAAAGTTGAAGGTATTAACAAAACAAGTAAATCGGGATAAAATACAAATCGAGAAAACCAAGATAAAACCTCAAATACACGAAAAGCCGTAAACAGGGAACCCCCAAAGGGCCCCACACTAAAACCAAGACACTCAAAATATCCCAAAGCTATAACAAAGCTATTCTAATCCCAACTTAACCACAAAACACACTTAGAGCTAAACACAGCTCAAACACTAATCTGGGCCTCTCGGGTCGGGGTCTCACAGCCACGAAAGCTTCCGCAAAAATATTCAGAGAGTGTTGTGATTTTGGATCCTCACACACGCGGATCTTGGGAGAAATATAATTATCACTCACCTCCCAACCATTTCCCGCCCCCGAGGTCGGACCTCTCTTAGGATCCGGGTTTGGGGGCGTGACACTTAGCTTGGACTTGAGGCAAGTTGATGATTTGATATTTGAGCTTTGAATGATTTTGATGAAATGCATGCATGATTTCAATACATGTTTCCTACCATTATTGATTTCCATTGATTTGAATCAAATGTGCATTAATGACTCTTATTAATTCATTAAATGGTTTTGGAAATTTGGTAGGTAGTTTGCATTTATTGCTTAATCATAGTTTAAATGACTCCTTGTGATTGGGATTTTCTCTCCTCTTTGTGGTTGAACGTGATGGAGGAGAAGAAGGGTTTTGATTGATGATTATGGAAGTATTGATGTGGAGTTTGAAGGATGTTAGAAAGAAGTATTGGAACCTCCTATGTTGGTGTGGAAATAAAGCTCATATGAGTTGTAAGAAATAGAAATGAAAGGGAGCAGAACTGTCCCGGAACCCATTTCTGGACAATTCGCTCGAGCAAACCTGGTGGTCGCTCGAGCGAAGTGTCCAGAATTGGCTCCAAACCATTCCAGTAGACAATTCACTCGAGCTAACCCTTATTTTCTTGAGCGAACTCTCTCAGAATTGTATCAGGCTCCTCTCAGAACCTTGTTAGTTCAAGCGAACTATTTGTTCGCTTGAGCCTACAAGTTTGCTCAAGCGAGCCCCTTATTCATTCGAGCGAACTCTCCCAGAATTGTATCAGGCTCCTCACAGAACCTTGTTAGTTCGAGCGGACTTTTTGTTCGCTGAAGCCAACACGTTTGCTCGAGTGAACACATCGTTTGCTCTAGCGAACCTCCCCAGACAACCATTCCAGAGAGCTCGTCGCTCGAGCGAACTCCTTGTCCGCTCGAGCGATGATTACTGCTCACCTGGGGCTGTTCTGTGAGCAAAAAAGGAACGTTTGGGTGATTGAGATAGGATTGTTGAGAACCTGGTTGTGATAGGAAAACTTGTAACCACTGTTTAGCACCCACTTGAAAGGAGAAATTAAATCACAAGCTTTCATTTAAGTTTTGAAAATCCTAAGGTGTATAAAGAGCCCGAAATGTCTCCAAACTCAAAGAGTGCCAATTTTGATCGTATATGACATACGAGACCTTTATTCACTTTGATCGAATTTCGAATCCTGATACTCGTCCCGAACTTCACGATTTACGATTTATCATTCCCGAAAATATTGAATTTGCAACAGTAGCATTTTGCTAATCCCGATATGCACTTCCCGTTTGAAACTATATTTGTGCCTTTGAGCACCCCCTTCCACCCGTTTATATAAGTGCTATTGGAAATAGGTGGGCCTCGTGGATGTGATTTCAAAACTTTTGACCCTTTTGACTCAGGGATCAAACGTCCATAAGGCCATCAACCATATCCAGGATGCAATCCCTCATACTCATATACCATATACAGCAATATTACAAGCAGCACCATGCAAAATAATCTACAAAAGATTAGAGAAGCAGATTATACCTTTGCTGTCCGGTTGTACTTTGATGGAGAAGAAAACAACTTTAGATCTCCAAGACCTCTTAGCCTTCCACGCTATGGCCCGTATCAGATCTCTTCTCTAAAGGAGATGGGTGGGATCTCCTAAAGAAAACAACTAGAAGCTCTAAAGGAAACTAGAAGAGAACTAGAAGGAGAAGAGAAGTATGTGCAACTCTTGCACAAAGGGGTTTTGGGCGTGAATTCCAAGGATGTAAATCCCAGCCCTTTGTTTCTCCTTTTATAGCATTAAGCAACCTCCTTCTCTTGTACTAATTGAAATAGAAGTCTTACTTCTACACAAACTAGTAACCTTACTATTTCCACTATTAGAAGTCCTACTTCAAATAGAAATAGTAACTTCCTAATTCCTTCATCTTAGAGTTCTAGTAGGATAAGTATCTTTCCAATAACTTGGGCTAGCGTGGGGACCACTAGGGATTCCATAGAAAGCTGGCTCCAACTGGGACACGTGACCCCACATCTCATGTGTAATCCGGGCCCACAGTTAATTGCAAATAACACCACTATATAAATGCAATTGCACTCCAGTCTTAGGAATAAATTACAATGAAGACCCCTAAACTTCCCGATTATCACAATTAAGCCCCTCTATCAATATCCATGGATTAACTGGACTAATAATGTCCCGCCAATTTAAATCCACATCTTATTATCCTTGAGCCCCAATTAATCACAGTGATCATCAGTACCATCCAATTAACTCTTAATCGAGATGGGTGCGCACTTACTAATGATAAATCCATTAATTGGCACAAGGGTATAATATAGATAGATTCCATCTTGACCATTGGATGTTCCCACAGTCTTACTACCACGTACCCAAGACACCGAGGTGTTGACCTACAGTTGGGCTCACTCATTGGTGACTCAAAGCAAATGAATAGATAGAAACTTGAGTTCATCAATGTCTCAGGATTGAGAGCCTATTGTTAGGAAATTATGAGAGCAAACCTTAAACTCGAGACAGTATTCCATAAGGTGCTTCTCATGGTCCTTCAATACATCCAATGTACCAGCACCGTGATCCAGAATCTTACATTCTAATGATCGAGACAAATCACACTATCTTATAGTGATCAAAGCGCTGCAACCTTATCAGATGAGATGCCCAGTCTCATCACCGGTTGTGAAGATTTTTAAGTATAAGATTTGTGACAAATGTCTCCTGTGTGTGGATCTCATCCATACACATATATCACATCTAATATACTAATGGGACCCGGTTCATCTCATGAACCATTTATGTCATTTGTATTGGTCATATGCATTAAGTAATAAAACACCATTCATCTCATGAAAGGAAAGCATGATATTATTGATAACTAAAGAAATTAATCAGTTTATTACATCATATGATGGATTGAGTCCATACAATCTAACAAGTGCATCATATGTATTTGTACATGTCTCGATTTAGGATATTTGACCTATGAGTCAGCACCACTAAGCTTGGATAACCTTGCCGGTCTGATACAACGACTTGGAAATCCCCCTCCCGTCCCACCAGCTACAGTTTGGATCCCGCTACCCGGTAATTACCGTAGTCTTGTCCCGATGCCACATATTGCTATTGTGGTTCCCGATGCCCGATTCGCTACTGTGGTCATGTCCCGTATTTATTATATATATATGTTACTTATGTTGCATCTCCTCACTTTGGTGACTGAGGTCAACATCCCGATATGCTCATGTCACTTCAGGGATAGAGGACTTAGCTTCATATGGTTGCCATCTTGTTTGTTTCCCGTTTTCCTTAGATACCTCACTTGTTTTATATTGCATATGCATTTGAATAAATGATTCTCTTGTTTTTTTTATTTTATGAAACTGATTGTTTTAATAGGTTTTAATGTTTTTCCAAGATAACTTCTATATTGCATTATCTTTTCACCTATTTGCTAAACTGTCGTGTTTGACCCTTGTTTTGGCACTCAGGTCCTGTTGTCGGTTTCCCCGAGGAGGAGCATGAGAAGGCGGTCGGAGAACCGCAACGCCTAGTTGAGTGGCATGCCGATGATGTCGTTTAGACATTCGGGTATTTGAGTCACGTAACATTTTGAGTTGGGATTAACCATTTCTTTTGGGAACTTGATACTTTGTCTATATTGGCCTTTGTTGGCCTCTATTTTTGGGAATTGTAATTAAATGACCTTATTATAAACTTTAACTTTCTTTTAGGAAGAGCTAATGATCATTGCTCATTTTGATACTGGTGTTTAATAGATTTGATCTTGTTATCTTGGACATGAATGTATGAACTAGATTTGCTACTCGCTTCCGCATTTAAAAGAAATATTCATGTCAATGTGATATCCTCACTGTGGACACCTGTGGGAAATCGCGTGTACGAGTGGCATCCTTGATGGACTCGTATACGTTTTGATTCAAATTAATTCATAACTAATGATTGTGTATCATTCATCCGTCATAATCATAATCACTAGTCCCGATCCCGGATTGGACCCCGTGGGACCCGGTCCGGGGTTGCGACACACTCGAAGTAAGATCATATAAGGTTAGAGATAAAAATGTGTTGGTCGCGAAATACAGTAGACCTGAAAGGGCGTCACCGCTAGGCACAAATGTTGCAAATTGCATCCATGGAATGGACACGAGATTTTTTTTTTTTTTTTTTTTGAAAGGTCAAAATTGGATTCAAGAAAGAGAGCAAATGGTATTCCAATCCGAATGGAAGCTACAAGCAATTTTTGTGAGCTTTCATTCAAAAGGGAATGAACCAAGATTTCTCATATTTGAACCCAAAATGACGAAAGTTTTTTTTTTTGAAAGGTCAAAATTGATTTCATTAGCGAGAGCAGGTGGTGTTCCAGTCTGAACGGAAGCTACTAGCGATTTCCTCGAGCTTTCATCCGAAACGGAATGAACCAAGATTTTTCATATCTGAATTCAAAAATGACGGAATTTTTTTTTTCGTTTTGGAAAGGTTTTTTTTTATTTTTTATTTTTTTTTAAAGAGTAAACACAGGTCTCCAATTCGGTCTTAAGAAACTTCAATAAATAGATCAGCCCCCAGGTAAGGGTAGGATTACATAATGAACCCGTTTGGAGGACCCCTACCTCGAACAGTCTAGCTGTCTCAACGCTCTGGACAAGGCTTTTCTTAGATCCACTTTGGTCAAAGAACGTAACTGGTGTAACCTTAGTGGCTCTTGTTGTTGTTTTTATTTTTTATTTTTCATTTATTATTATTTTTTTTTTTTGAAAATTCTCTTATTATTATTATTATTATTATTTTGAAGACTCTAATGAACCCACCAAAGAGAGCGAATGACCCCTCCCAATCCAAACGTTGGCTACAAACGATTTTCGCGAGCCATCGTCCGAAAAGGAAAAAACCAAAGTTTCTCTTATTCGAATCCAAAAGAGAAAAAACTGATTTTTTTTTAAGGTTTTGAAATTAGACTATTTTTCTTTTTAATTTCTTACCGGACTCATCAAAGAGAAAAGGTGACCCATTCCCCAATCCGAACTAGCTCAACATTTCTGCGATCGCTTGCCCGAAAGGGAAAGAATCAAAGTTTCTCAGATTGAAACCAAGAAAGAGAAATCAGATTTTTTGTGAATGAGAAAGAGTGGAAATAAACTCAAAGATAGAAATTACCAAAAAAAAAAGAATCTCATCTCATGTTTTTTTTTCGATGCAAGATTCAACAACAGCCACCAACTAGAAAGGAGCTAGAGAACCTAAGCATCGCGTTCTCAAATGAACGTGTCCCACCGGGTGTGCCAACTTGATGGACTCGGCCTTTTGTTTTCTCTCACTTCCGTCCCCGAGCTACCGGGAGGCCGGCGGAGGATAAACAAAAAGCGAGCATCAACATTTTGTACGTGTACGCCAGATTTTCTATTCTACTTGGAATTTAGAAATGGTGATCCGGAAATCCACCCTCACAAGTAGAAAAGGAAATCAACTTTTTTCTAACTTTCCAATGCACATTTGTCACGTCCCCCGAACCCGATTAGAGAATAAACCGGATCCGGGGAGTGAAATTTAGGGCTAATTAAAATTTTTGCCCTTTAGGCCCAAGGATCGTAAGTCCGCTGTGAGGATATTGTATTTCAAACCTCAAGTAATATAAAATTGTGGAATTCATACAATTCGAGGCATATCTAAATACCAAATAGTGGATAATAAATCTCAATTGATATATAAAGTTGTAACAGGGATAAATAAAACTAACCAAGAAATTAATGTATTAACAATGATCATCCCAATGACCAAGGTCATTAAACAACATCAAGTCAGTGAAATGAAAGTTCCAACGAGGAATAATAAATGAATAAATGACAGCCTAATGAAGTGCCCCTGTGAGTCTCTCATGTGCCTGGTAATGATGACGCTACTCTACGTCATCAGCACTCCACTCCCGTGCCTCCTCTGCTGGTTGGAGATCCTCTGGGATCTCCTCACCGGCTTGCTCCTTGTAGTAGTACTCACCTGAGGAGTCTGCACACCAAGGAACCGAGTCAACGACATGTTGAGTAATAGATAAGCAAGATATAATTAAAACATAACATGCATTAAATATAAGAGTAATGACAAGTATAAGGTCGTAGGAATACTGTCACGCCCCCAAACCCGGATCCCGACCTCGGGGGCGGGAGAATGGGGAGGTGAGTGATGATTATATTTCTCCCAAGATCCGCGTGTGTGAGGATCCAAAATCACAACACTCTCTGAATATTTTTGCGGAAGCTTTCGTGGCAATGCGACCCGAAGTCCGTGGACATCATCGGATTCCGCGTCGCATACAACCTCTAGCATAAAGCTATCATTTTATGAACCATATCAGACTGGAATAAATCCACATAATAAAATACAGAGCTGATAGTAGCAGGATATTACATTTCCATATATGTTCAAGTTACAAGTATCAATGTGAATTAATTACAATCCCAAGAAAGGCTAATAAAAGCCGAACAATACAAACTAATATCCACTACCCAAATATGACGTAACTCCGATGTCAAGCACAATGTCTACATGACATAGCCGACAAGACAACCTGCAACTCATGGCTCCACAGCCAACAACTCTCAGCTCGGGGCGGGGAAACTGAACCTGAGTACCAAAATAGTGGGTCAAACACGACGGTTTGGCAAACGGGTGAAAAGACATAACAATAAATAAAATACCTTGTAAAACATTTAAACCTGTCAAATCAATAATCTCATAAAACAAGAGAAACATTTGTTCAAATACATATGCAATATAAAACATGTAAGGTATCCACTGAAACGGGAAACAACAAGATGGCAACCACAAAAAGCTAAGTCCTCTATCACCGAAGTGACATGAGCATATCGGGATGTTGTCTCAGTCACCGAAGTGAGGAGATGCAACATAAGTAACATATACATATACATAATATAATACGGGACGGGACCACGGTAGCGAACCGGGTATCGGGACAAGACCACGGTAATAACCGGGTAGCGGGATCCAAACTGCAGCTGGCGGGACAGGAAAGGGTCTCCAAGTCGGTGGATCAAACCGGCAAGGAAAGCCAAGCTTAGTGGTGCGGACTCATAGGTCAAATCGTGTAAAACAAGACATGTACAAATCATATGTAATGCACTTAAATAAACGGGCGGGACGGGGTGCTCAAAAGCACTAATTTCATTTCATTCGGGCATGTATAAACGGGCTAGCAAAAATGCTAAAATACACTTTCAATACTTTCGGAAATGCTAAATCATAATTCGAGAAATTCGGGCTATAAGACAAATCATAATTTGAGAAATTCGGGCTATTATCGGGATTCAAGACAAATCATAATTCGAGAAATTCGGGCTATTATCGGGATTCAAGGCAAATCATAATTCGAGAAATTCGGGCTATTATCGAGATTCAATATAAATCAAGTGAATAAGGACCCCGTATGTCGATTGTAATGATTACTCGGTACTCCTTGAGTTTGGAGACATTCCGGGCTCTTTATGCACCTTAGGTATTCAAACTTTAATCGAATTTTAAATAAACAAAACATGATCGAGAGGGGATCCTAAGCACAACGTTAATCTAGTAGTACCTTATAACCTACTCAGTCATCGAAAGGAAAACGGATTCGCGATACCCAAACAAACCAATTTCGCGTTTAGATAAAAGAGAGGATATCCCGTCGTTCCGTACCGTTCAAGATTGAATTAGGTTAAGTACCGATACAACCGGATTAACCGCGAGGAAATGTCGGTTCAACCATCCTCAAAAGAAGTCAAACGAGTCCACAAAAGGGTCACTAAGTTCCACTTAAAGTCCACCTAACATAGGGCAAAAATTCCATTTTCAGCAGGTTTTCCAGTTGGGCCGGTCGACCTGGCCCATGGCCGGTCGACCGCATACACAGAGGGCTCGGTCGACCGGCCATGGGCCAGGTCGACCGGAGTTGTAACTTTAAATGGGTGAATAGTGTTTTGGTCAGGCTCCAGAGAGCCTGACCTCTGTGTGGCCGGTCGACCGCGCCCCTTGGCCGGTCGACCGCGTGAACTGCGGAACAGAGGATCCCACAGTGCAGCAGGTCTTCTAACTGGGGGCCTGTTCCTGTGTCCCCGGTCGACCGCGCCCCTTGGCCGGTCGACCGCGTGAACTGAGTAACAGAACCCAGGTTCTGTTACAGCAGTTCAGTGGTTCCTCTAATTTTTCCAATCTTTTCTTTCCTTTCTTAAAACCAGATGAGCAATCCAAAACATGGATAAAACAAGCTATCAAGACTAAAATGAGCATTTATTTCAAGTCCAAACAAGTCATTAATATCTCAAAATGTTAGGTGAAAACACAAATGCATTTCATCAAAACTCATTCAAATGTAAAAGTATCAAATCATCCACTTGCCTTGGGTCTTTAATCAATGGAAAACAAGCTCTTATGCACCTTTGCAAGTCAAGATCACAAACTCTACAAAAACCCCCAAAACAAACCCTAAAATGGGTCAAAACAAGCAATAAGAAGAGAGAGCTCCTAATAATGAAAATGGAGCTTCTCAAGGACCAAAAGAACACAAATCTAAGAGATTAGGGAGAGATCTTACCAATAGGTTCTCCAAATGAACAAGACAAGCTAAATGAAGATCTTGGAGAGAAGAGATTTCTTCAAAAATGGTACCAATAGGAAGCCTTCAAGGAGAGGAAGAGAATGGTGATCTCTATTTTGATGTTGGTGCAAGATTTGGTTGTCTCTAGATGATGGAAGAGCAAGAAGAAGAAGAAAAGGGTGCAAGAAAAACCCTAGGCTCAGTTGTGCTGGAAAAATGGAGAAGGGAAAGAAGAGATGGGTTCTCTTATAGTCAATGAAAATGGGCTCCACCACTTAAGAACTTTGAAAAGGCTGAAATAGTGGTTTTCGGGACTTCGGATGAAATCGACGAAGAAGGAAGAAATGATCGTCGAAATATCTAGTTTCCAAAAAGTATATGTTTCACGGGTTTCGGGAATAACAATAATTCGGTACAGATTTAGTGTGAAAAGACTGTTTTGCCCTTGAAGCTAGAAAAGTCAACTTTCGGGGTTCCGAACGGGAACGGGATCAACATGAAAGTTGAAGGTATTAACAAAACAAGTAAATCGGGATAAAATACAAATCAAGAAAACCAAGATAAAACCCCAAGTACACGTAAAGTCATAGACAAGGAACCCCCAAAGGGCCCCACTAAAACCAAAGGCACTCAAAATATCCCAAAGCTATAACAAAGCTATTTTAATCCCAACTTAACCACAATCCACTAAACACACTTAGAGCTAAAACACAGCTCAAAAACACTAATCTGGGCCTCTCGGGTCGGGGTCTCACATCCTCCCCCCCTTAGAACATTTGGTCCTCCAAATGAACTAAACAACTCCAAAAACAAGTGGGGATATAATCCCGCACTTCGAAAATAAAACCTCAAACTGCTGCGCCCATCGGTCATCTCGAAAGCATCTGGACTAGCTGGGTCATCTCCGCTGTAGAACTCTTCGGTCAACTATCAACAGCTGTCTTACATTCTCCCATTGGCTTGAATCCGTTACTGCCCTGCCGATCTGACTGCTCAAGAATTCTGTCAACTCTGACTCCTTCTAGGTTCCACCAAGTCTCTCACTTCTCGCCACCTTCAAACAGAAAATTTCTGGAACAATTCTATCAATTTCATCACAAACTGTCGAAGCTAGGGTCTCATATCAAATGCACCATCTTCAAGGTGAACTTCCTGTTAGCTCTAACTTGCTCATTACTCTCGATCCTCTGCACCACAATCTGTCTTTGACGATGACATGCTTGTCCCTTCACTATTCTTCAACATTTGAAGCTCTGCACTCACTCTTGCAACTGTTCTGCCAAGTTTGTTTTCCCCAACAAATCCCAAAATAATTGACTTCCTACTCCGAGTATCTGCCAACTGAAAATTACCTCTGACATTGATGATCTGTCCTGCTCCTGCACAACTGCACTACCTCCAGTCAACCACGAGGGTCAGATGAGTCTGTAGTCAAGGTCTCTGATTCGGTTGAAGATCTCAAACTGTCCAAACTCTAACTCGGCAACTAGCTCTTCTGACACCATCAACGTTCGAAGAATCCTTCCATCAAACCCCTGACACCCATCAAAAGTTCTAACATCACTTCTAATCTGCTGCCTGTCTTGTCTATCCAGGTCGGTCAAAGTAAATGAAAGTTCTGGCTCATTCCGATGTATTGTAATTCCTTCAATGTCTTATTTCTTCAATCTTCTGCCTCTATCTCAGGTTCACCATCTTCAAGTCATGCATATGTGCCATTGTTCTCTGCATCTTTCGACTAGCCTTGTCCACAGGTTATGATTCTCCAGTTTGCATCTGCACAAATGTCCAAATTGATATCTCAAAAGTCCGTAAAGTCTGCAAGATCTCCTCTATCATATGACCAGGTAACAATCCATTCTGTATACGGCTCTCTATATCGCAGCTGAAAACCTACTTCCCATCATTATAACCACACACTGATGTACCCCTCTGAGTCAGCTTCACCATCCTTCTGGAAACATTGAAAATCCTCTAACACTTACCCGACAAAAGTTCGTCCATACTCGAGAAGTTCCCAGCTTCTAGCATCCACTTGAAGCTCTATCAACTGAAAATCACTTCAAACTTCCTGAAATCCGTCATTCTCTGGTTTCTGGAGTCTTTTGACTTAGGAAAATGTTCCAAGTTTATCCAAAATCCACACTTACTTGCCTGACGAATCCTCTGACGATACACGATCAACTGTAATTGGGTCTCGATATGCTGCTAACATTCCTTGCTGACTGACAACTGCTCATAAATTCCTTCGCTAACTCCGTCCGTGACATCAAAAAGCTGTAAATTCTGCCAAAGTCCTTCGAGATCCACATGCTAAGTCCACAAAACTCTGATTCTCTGGCGCGAAGACAATAGAAAGGAGCTAAATGTGGGTGCGGAGACATTAAATTCTCCCCCACTAGAAAAGAATTTGGTCCCCCAAATTCTCTAACAAGAACAAAAGGGGAAAGAGACAAGGAGAGTCTCCCCCACTAAAAAGAAAACAAACCCGAATCTGACAGAACGACATCTAGCCAAAACTCCAGACCTCACTACACGTCTTAAGGTTCCTAGAGTGTTTTATTTCCTAGAAACCTGCCCGCTTTGATACCAGTCTGTCACGCCCCCAAACCCGGATCCCAGGAGAGGTCCGACCTCGGGGGCGGGAGATGGTTGGGAGGTGAGTGATGATTATATTTCTCCCAAGATCCGCGTGTGTGAGGATCCAAAATCACAACACTCTCTGAATATTTTGCGGAAGCTTTCGTGGCAATGCGACCCGGAGTCCGTGGACATCATTGGATTCCGCGTCGCATACAACCTCTAGCATAAAGCTATCATTTTATGAACCATATCAGACTGGAATAAATCCACATAATAAAATACAGAGCTGATAGTAGCAGGATATTACATTTCCATATATGTTCAAGTTACAAGTATCAATGTGAATTAATTACAATCCCAAGAAAGGCTAATAAAAGCCGAACAATACAAACTAATATCCACTACCCAAATATGACGTAACTCCGATGTCAAGCACAATGTCTACATGACATAGCCGACAAGACAACCTGCAACTCATGGCTCCACAGCCAACAACTCTCAGCTCGGGGCGGGGAAACTGAACCTGAGTACCAAAAAATAGTGGGTCAAACACGACGGTTTGGCAAACGGGTGAAAAGACATAACAATAAATAAAATACCTTGTAAAACATTTAAACCTGTCAAATCAATAATCTCATAAAACAAGAGAAACATTTGTTCAAATACATATGCAATATAAAACATGTAAGGTATCCACTGAAACGGGAAACAACAAGATGGCAACCACAAAAAGCTAAGTCCTCTATCACCGAAGTGACATGAGCATATCGGGATGTTGTCTCAGTCACCGAAGTGAGGAGATGCAACATAAGTAACATATACATATACATAATATAATACGGGACGGGACCACGGTAGCGAACCGGGTATCGGGACAAGACCACGGTAATAACCGGGTAGCGGGATCCAAACTGCAGCTGGCGGGACAGGAAAGGGTCTCCAAGTCGGTGGATCAAACCGGCAAGGAAAGCCAAGCTTAGTGGTGCGGACTCATAGGTCAAATCGTGTAAAACAAGACATGTACAAATCATATGTAATGCACTTAAATAAACGGGCGGGACGGGGTGCTCAAAAGCACTAATTTCATTTCATTCGGGCATGTATAAACGGGCTAGCAAAAATGCTAAAATACACTTTCAATACTTTCGGAAATGCTAAATCATAATTCGAGAAATTCGGGCTATAAGACAAATCATAATTTGAGAAATTCGGGCTATTATCGGGATTCAAGACAAATCATAATTCGAGAAATTCGGGCTATTATCGGGATTCAAGGCAAATCATAATTCGAGAAATTCGGGCTATTATCGAGATTCAATATAAATCAAGTGAATAAGGACCCCGTATGTCGATTGTAATGATTACTCGGTACTCCTTGAGTTTGGAGACATTCCGGGCTCTTTATGCACCTTAGGTATTCAAACTTTAATCGAATTTTAAATAAACAAAACATGATCGAGAGGGGATCCTAAGCACAACGTTAATCTAGTAGTACCTTATAACCTACTCAGTCATCGAAAGGAAAACGGATTCGCGATACCCCCAAACAAACCAATTTCGCGTTTAGATAAAAGAGAGGATATCCCGTCGTTCCGTACCGTTCAAGATTGAATTAGGTTAAGTACCGATACAACCGGATTAACCGCGAGGAAATGTCGGTTCAACCATCCTCAAAAGAAGTCAAACGAGTCCACAAAAGGGTCACTAAGTTCCACTTAAAGTCCACCTAACATAGGGCAAAAATTCCATTTTCAGCAGGTTTTCCAGTTGGGCCGGTCGACCTGGCCCATGGCCGGTCGACCGCATACACAGAGGGCTCGGTCGACCGGCCATGGGCCAGGTCGACCGGAGTTGTAACTTTAAATGGGTGAATAGTGTTTTGGTCAGGCTCCAGAGAGCCTGACCTCTGTGTGGCCGGTCGACCGCGCCCCTTGGCCGGTCGACCGCGTGAACTGCGGAACAGAGGATCCCACAGTGCAGCAGGTCTTCTAACTGGGGGCCTGTTCCTGTGTCCCCGGTCGACCGCGCCCCTTGGCCGGTCGACCGCGTGAACTGAGTAACAGAACCCAGGTTCTGTTACAGCAGTTCAGTGGTTCCTCTAATTTTTCCAATCTTTTCTTTCCTTTCTTAAAACCAGATGAGCAATCCAAAACATGGATAAAACAAGCTATCAAGACTAAAATGAGCATTTATTTCAAGTCCAAACAAGTCATTAATATCTCAAAATGTTAGGTGAAAACACAAATGCATTTCATCAAAACTCATTCAAATGTAAAAGTATCAAATCATCCACTTGCCTTGGGTCTTTAATCAATGGAAAACAAGCTCTTATGCACCTTTGCAAGTCAAGATCACAAACTCTACAAAAACCCCCAAAACAAACCCTAAAATGGGTCAAAACAAGCAATAAGAAGAGAGAGCTCCTAATAATGAAAATGGAGCTTCTCAAGGACCAAAAGAACACAAATCTAAGAGATTAGGGAGAGATCTTACCAATAGGTTCTCCAAATGAACAAGACAAGCTAAATGAAGATCTTGGAGAGAAGAGATTTCTTCAAAAATGGTACCAATAGGAAGCCTTCAAGGAGAGGAAGAGAATGGTGATCTCTATTTTGATGTTGGTGCAAGATTTGGTTGTCTCTAGATGATGGAAGAGCAAGAAGAAGAAGAAAAGGGTGCAAGAAAAACCCTAGGCTCAGTTGTGCTGGAAAAATGGAGAAGGGAAAGAAGAGATGGGTTCTCTTATAGTCAATGAAAATGGGCTCCACCACTTAAGAACTTTGAAAAGGCTGAAATAGTGGTTTTCGGGACTTCGGATGAAATCGACGAAGAAGGAAGAAATGATCGTCGAAATATCTAGTTTCCAAAAAGTATATGTTTCACGGGTTTCGGGAATAACAATAATTCGGTACAGATTTAGTGTGAAAAGACTGTTTTGCCCTTGAAGCTAGAAAAGTCAACTTTCGGGGTTCCGAACGGGAACGGGATCAACATGAAAGTTGAAGGTATTAACAAAACAAGTAAATCGGGATAAAACACCAAATCAAAAGAGTCTCGAGTAATCCCCCAAGCACACGCAAGTCACAAAAAGGAACCCCCAAAGGGTCCCACTAATCACAAAGGGACTCAAAATTTCCCAAAGCTATAACAAAGCTATTCTAATCCCAACTTAACCATAATCCACTAAACAAGCTTAGAGCTAACACACAGCTCAAAACACTAATCAGGGCCTCTCGGGTCGGGGTCTCACAAATACAAGGAACAATACTAGGCATGTAGCATGAGTAAATAACCATCAGAATCATAAATAGAAATCCTAGCAATACTAACAATCACCACTACCAATGTAATGCAATGCACAAGAGGGAGACTCCATGGATGTCCAAGCCACCTCACGGGGGTACCAGTAACAATCCTATCCGGACTAGTGATACCAAAGTCCGGCTCCAAGGGGATCCAAGCTCCCAGTCCTGGGAATAGTAGGACGGTTCAAGCCCGCTCCCAACTATTCAACGCCATGGACGCCGTCCAAAGCCGACTGCCCACCCCGATGTCCGAGTAACCGGTCAATTAATAAACCCCAAACTGCAGCTGGCTATGATATACAATAATAATAATAATAATAATAAAGTGGTGTTGACACAAGGAAAACCAAGACAAGCAAATCTGGATAGTTCAACAAACAAGACATGTTCATAGGGATTATCTCATTCAAACCAATACAAGACAAGTCCAAACCCATGATAATTCCTTCAGTCTAGCCAGTCATGTTTATCAATTACATGACACAGGGTCCTATAGTACACTCTAAGTCAGGTCCTTGTCCTAATTCTACAAGAGTTTATGTTTCATAATTAATTAGGTGTTTTATGCCGAGAGAGTGTACAAAGAAACGAAACCAACGGATACAATTAACAAATCAAGGAGATATTACAATCCAATCCTAGGCAAGTGTTGTCATCCCTGTACCATATATGTTTTAACGGAGTGCGTGGGAAATTCGAATCAACGATGCTTATGAAGAAATTCCTGGGTGTACAATCATGTTGAACATCGATTGGATTCAATTCCCTACGCATTCGGTTAAACCATACACCATACACGAATACCTAAACAACCCATCGAAACACACCAAGCCACGTGCTACGATTTCAAAATCCCATTAATGGTCACATGAGACTAGGTTCATATTTGCCAATATCTAAGGTCCAAACCTATGTTAACAAGTCTCATTTCCAATAAAACATGGATTGAATCATTAATCTGAGTAATTTTCCCACTTCCTGATCTTTGATCATTATAAAACTAGAACCATTGGATTCTACATCTCAAGAGCTTTCCAACGGTATATTATACGTAAAATTCTGATAAACGGATTAAAAGTTATGGCCTTTAGAAATTCCCTTTTTATATATATACATTATTTAATGCGCGTCGGACCGTACGTACATCTGATTCGTCGTACGGACGTTTCGAGCAGCATTAAAGTCAGAATTCACATGCATAAAACTAAGCCACCGTGCTCCCCCAATAATCCATTTCATCCATCATCATTTCCACTTACATCAATTAATAATAGTAAAAAAAAAAAAAGATTACCCAAAACTATTTTAACATATTAACCCTAAATTAATAACAAAATAGGCTTGGGATTTAGGGTAATCTAACAAGATAACACAGTCAATCAATAATAAACATACATACATGCTTAATTATAAAATGCAAATCTACTTGCCTCAACCAAGAAGAAGATTGGAATTGGGGAAATCTGAGGAGAAGCCCTACTACCGCGAAAACCTCGATCTACCCCGACCAAACGCAACCTAACACGCACAGGAGAAGAAAAGAAAGGAAAATATTGAGATCTAACCTAAATCTAAACCAAAGAGGAATGATTGAAAAGATGAAAGTGAGGGAAACCTTACCAAACTGATGTCAATGGAAAGAGGAGATCGCGAGGAAGAAGATGAGCGGCTCGGATCTTCGAGATGGTCTTTCTGGGAAAGAGTTCCGGAGCCTTGGGAAATGAGGAAGAAGAAGAGGGCTGCTGGAGTTCTCGTTCGTTGCAGAGAAAGAAAAGAGATTATGGTTAATCTCTTGTTTAAGAAGAAGGGAGAAGGAAAAGACTAAGTTGCCCCTAAGTGGGTCTGGAGAAGAAATGAATTATTAGAAGGGTTTCTGGTCGTCGGATCGCAACAAGCGAGAAGACAAAATTGATCAACGCGACGAGACCTTTCCAACAAAACCAAAATCACGGCGATAGGAATTTTTCCGGAAAACACTCAATTTTTTTTCCCTAATTTGCAAACTAGGGTCAAACGAACTCGGAATCGCACGAAACTTCGCAGGCATTATTCTAATGTTAAAAGAAACTCGTTCATCATCTAAACCCACTTAAATATCTAATAAAACAATAATTATAATAATATCAAAATAAATGGGTCAACGGGCCGGTTATTGGGCCCAACTGACCCAGTAAGATCGCGGACCTTAGATCTCTCACCTCTAAAAAGAACATTTGGTCCCCCAAATGCCTAAACATACCACATCAGGAAAAAGATAAGGATACTCCTTCTGCATCTGGTCCTTGAGCTCCCATGTGGCCTCCTCCGGAGTATGATGCTCCCATTATACCTTAACCCACTGAATGGTCTTGGTACGCAGCACTACTTCCTTGGTGCCGATGATCTGTGTCACAGCCCCACCCAACTCAGCATGAAATTGTCCGCTTTGGCCCACGTGCACGCGCAAGGACTTCCCAGGAGGTCACCCATCCTAGTACTGCTCCCACCCGAGCACGCTTAACTTCGGAGTTCTTACATTTTCTGGGGCCGCACGGTTTTAAAAGGCCTCATGCTAAGTTAATACAGGGTTTGACTTATAAGCCCAGGGTCAGGACATGGATATTTCCAATGCGGGCTAACGGAGACTCACCGTTTGAAGCCCGTGGTTGACACGCTACGCTCGGTGGTTAAGGGTGCCGCCCGGACCAAGTTGTCACATTCTCCCCCACTGGAAATAGAGCCGTCCTCGACTCTGATACCAACTGTCACAGCCCCGCCCAACTCAGCATGAAATTGTCCGCTTTGGCCCACGTGCACGCGCGAGGACTTCCCAGGAGGTCACCCATCCTAGTACTGCTCCCGCCCGAGCACGCTTAACTTCGGAGTTCTTACGGTTTCCGGGGCCGCACGGTTTTAAAAGGCCTCATGCTAAGTTAATACGGGGTTTGACTTATAAGCCCCGGGTCAGGACATAGATATTTCCAATGTGAGCTAATGGAGACTCACCGTTTGAAGCCCGTGGTTGACACGCTACGCCCGGTGGTTAAGGGTGCCGCCCGGACCAAGTTGTCACAATCTGTGCCGGACGCTCCACATAGGTTGCATCTGCTTGAATCTGAAGGGGCTCGTTCTGCAACACGTGAGTAGGATCTGGAACATATTTCCGAAGCATTGAAACATGGAAAATGTCGTGCACACCGGCTAACTCAGGCGGTAGCACAAGATGATAGGCCACGTCTCCAATCCTGCTCTTAATCTCAAATGGTCCCACAAACCTCTTCGCAAGCTTCCCTTTCTGTCCAAATTTGACAACTCCTCTCATCGGTGACACCTTCAGAAACACCTTATCCCCCAATTGGAATTCTAGAGGTCTCCGCCTCTTGTCTGCATAGCTCTTCTGTCGATCACGTGACTCTTTCATCTTCATCTGAACAATTCTGACTTTCTCACTGGAGTCAGCAATCTCTGAGGGTCCATGCAAACTCCGAACTCCTACTTCCTCCCAACATGCTGGGGTCCTGCATCTCCGCCCATATAATGCCTCAAATGGTGCCATTCCAATACTTGAATGATAGCTGTTATTGTAGGCAAACTCACATAGAGGCAAGCTTTCATCCCAACTCTCCTTGAAATCCAAAACACATGCTCGGAGAAGATCTTCCAATGTCTGGATGGTACGCTCAGACTGTCCATCTGCCTGGGGGTGGTAAGCTGTACTGAACTTCAACTGAGTACCCATAGATGACTGGAAAGTAGACCAAAACCGAGAGACAAACTTAGGGTTTCGATCGGATACTATGGACTTAGGCACTCCATGTAACTCGATTATATTGTCCCTGTACAACACAGTCATCTTGTTCATAGACTGACCAGTCTTGAATGGCAGAAAGTGTGTTGACTTCGTCAACCTTTCCACAATCACCCAAATAGCATCATTACCCTTCCTGGTATTTGGCAACCCTGACACAAAATCCATAGTGATGTGCTCCCATTTCCACTGTGGAATGTCCAAAGGATGAAGCAAACCAAGAGGCTTCTTATGTTCTGCCTTAATCTGCTGACAAGTTATACACTTAGCGACAAATTCTGCAATCTCTTTCTTCATTTTCACCCACCAATAGTGATTCTTCAAATTCTGATACATTTTGGTACTCCCCGGGTGAACTGAATATCTGGTGTGGTGTGCATCTGTCATCAGCTTTAACTTGATGTCTTGCACATCTGGCACACACAACCTGTCTTTACAGTACAGGATTCCTTCAATCAATCTGAATTCTGAATGATCATCAATGTGGTCAATAATTCTCTGCAACTCAGGATCATCCTTCTGAGCTTCTTTGATCCTGTTAACCATTTCTGGCTCCCAAACTCCCATAGTAGCAACCAATACCTTCTCGTTAGCAGGCCATACCTCCACATCCATATCTCTGAACTGCTCCATCCATCTCCACTCAGGCATTATACACCCATTGAAAGTTGTTTTCCTGCTGAGAGCATCTGCTACCACATTCACCTTTCCAGGATGGTACTTGATCGAAAAATCATAATCCTTTATGTACTCCATCCATCTCCGCTGCCTGTTATTCAAATCGCCCTGTGTAAACAGATATTGCAGACTCTTGTGATCTGTGTGCACCTCAAATCTCTCTCCATACAGATAATGCCTCCACAATTTCAATGCAAACACCACTGCTGCAAGTTCTAAATCATGTGTGGCATATTTCTTCTCATGATCCTTCAACTGCCTGGACCCATATGCTATCACTTTATCATTCTGCATGAGAACGCAGCCCAAACCAATCCCTGATGCATCTGTATAAACCACAAATCCTCCACTGCCTGAGGGTAAAGCAAGTATGGTGATCGGACCCCAAGTATAGGGTACAATTGTAGTAATAATCTGGTGAGTCCAGGTCGAACCACAGGGAGCAATGCTTTTTAAGAAACTTTCCAACAATAAAAACACTAATCTAAATAAGAAAACTAATCTAGATAATACTAAAACCTGGAAAAGAATACACAAATTAAACAACCAATTTAATATAAAATAAATCAAAACAAAACTTCCTAAATTAGATACTAATTACCAAAATCACTTTTTATGCAAATATGAATGATCTATAATGCCCTAAATACTAACAATGCAATTTTATGTAAGTTTCTACAAATCTAATGCATGCTGTAAAAAATTCCAAGTATGAAAACTCTTGCACAAGCCAAATTTCTCTGGACTGTACGACTCGTCTAAGATGACATGAACCTAACTCTAATGGCTGGAATCAATACTCTGATGATGCATGAACACAACAAATAAAGAAGAATGGAAAAAGGACTTCAAACGAAAAAGATATGATCTCCTAAAGATGCCTACTTGAACTGTTTCGCTGCTGAAATCTGAACGCAGGCTTACCAACTACCCCTGTTTGAGCCTCTGGTTGACACGGTTCCCGATATTATTTTTGACTGAAATTCTACGGTTTCAAAGTCCAATTACCATACTTTAAATCTGCTATTTTTTGGACCAAAACATTCACGTTTAATTGGTTTTTAAATTGTGTACTTTTGTAACCCAGTTGGTTCAATTCTGTTGAAACTGTGCAGGATTTTTCACTATTCACATACCAAGTCCGAATTTAGTCTTTCTAATCAGTTGATAATCTTGTGATTTCAGCAACAAAAACTTATTCTAATGCAATTTCTAAATATGAATATGTAAAAAGACACTTTCCAACCATATATTATGCAATTAATAAAAATAGAAAGTTCTACAAAACATAGAAATATGCAAATAGGGTTTTTTAAATCTAGAATTTGTAAATGAAAAAAAAATAATCAGAATATTAACTTAAAATAAAAATAAAAGGGTGGAAGATAGAAAGCGGAAAAGATGTACCCAAGATCTAGAAACTAGACAATCTTACAAATATTGACAATGCGATGATGATGCAGTCCTCTCTTCTCAGAGTCGGAAAAATTTATGCAAGTGATTATTTGATGTCTCTCGACTTTTAATCTATTTATTTTATTTTCAAATCCCTAGATCTAATCATGTGAAATATTGTCTCCAATCAAAACACATAAAAGAACTAGAAATAGAAAATTAAATCACTTACATAGAGAATACGCAGAATCAATGCAAATAATGTCTTTATTCCTTGATCTTTGAATACAAAAAATTAAGATTCTTCTCTCTTTTTCATTCTCTCAACATGGTCTCTCAACCTATGTCTAAAGAATTAGAATGGAGAAGAAGAAGAAAGGGACTTAGAGAGAGAAAGGGTGGATGGGAGTGGAATGGAACGGAGAGAGAAAGCCTCCAAAGTTTCTACACTATCTTCATGGACATCCAACCCTCTTGTTGGCTCTCTTTTTATAATCTTTCAGATTCCTTGTTTGGTAAGACTCCTTTTCCATCTTGGCTTGAACTCCAAGCAACCCTCCTATCTTGGCAACTTTTCTTGCTAATGATAAAGTCTTGTGGTCCCATTCTTTCCATCTTTGGACTCCTCAAAAGGTCTTTAAGATTGCACATGAGAAGGATTCCAAAAAAAATTCAGATTGTGTGCCTAAATTTGTGCTCCCATATGTGGGACATCCAAGACTTGTGGACCTCCAACACAACTTGGTTTCTCCTCTTTGGAAAGACTTTTAAATTTGAGAGATCTCCTTGCCTTATTAGATTTCTTGATGCACACACCTTCCTTGTACAATTCCAAGAATATCTCTAAAATTTGCATGATGATGTAGAAGGAAGAAACTTTCCAAATATTGAGATTTCTTGCAATTCCCGCCTAAAACTGTAGCAGACAACTTCCCGAGGTCGTATCTCCCTCAATATAGCTCTGATTCATGCAATCGTGGGCTCCACGGATATCTACTCGAAAAGAGATTTCCAACGGTGGCTAGATTGTACCGATCCGACACTCGGTTTGAGAGTTATGACCGTTTTAAGTTGCTGCCCCTGAAAAATCCGAGAATAATTGTGCACAAATGGAAACTTCTATGTTGGCATGCAATGGGGTGTGTGGGCCCATGTTGGACGTCCAAGGCATGCTTATTTGACTCTCCTTTGACCTCTCTTCTCAAATTTCATCAATTTGGTCCCATACTGATTTCTCCTACAAATTGAAAGAAATAAATTAATTACATGTAATAAAATAAACATGAATCATGCATGGGACCCTACATTCCTAATGATGCACCAAGATGACAAACTATCCAAAAATAGCACATGGTGCCAAAAAATAGCAAGATATGCATTGATGAAACCAAAAGCCTAATTTTTGGGGTGATAAATGTGATGAGAAAAACTTAATTTCACAAAAGTCATGCAATTCAATGAATTTTAACCTATTTTGACCATGTTTCCAAAAATACCCTCAAATGCATGAAATCATGAAATTGAGTGCAATATTTATGCAATTAAACCTAATTAAGTCCACAAATGCTAATGAAATGATGACCTAATGACCTAGTTTTGTGGACTTATCACACCCCCCAACCAGCTTTTTGCTAGTCCCTTAGCAAAATAAGCGATAAGGAATAAAACACATAAACTAATCCTAACGAAAACAAACTAATGCAGAAAATAGAAATAAAAAAAAAAAACACCACTTTCGCTGGTACTCTCGACTGCATTTAGCGTATGCAGTAAGCCCTTAAACCCCTAGGTTCCCCCTAGTGGACGAGTTGTGCCTCGTGAGGGTTTGCAGTGAATGTACCCACAAAATTCTTCTTTTTTTTTTTTTTTTTTGAGTCAAAGTTGAAACCTAACAAAACCATGGGAACTTTCCAAAAGAAAATTTGCAAACACCGGATATTCTCGATTCTTGGAATTTTTCAAAGGAAAATCTTAAATTAGGTTCACAAATCTCATCTTTTGGTCAGAAATTCTCGAAATCATGCTGAATTGATTGTGCACGGTGATAAGTGTGTATACGAAAAAACATAGGCATCAAATGATCCACCAAAAATTTCCGTGAAAACGATTTTTTATCCAAAATTCTGGGCCACCTAACCTTAGCAAAGAAAAACAGTTTTCCTCTCAAGGCGACCATGACGGCTTTCGCACTACTGTTTTTTCAAAGGCCGCACTCTTTTATATATATATATGTATTATTTTTTTTTCTTTTTTTTTTTTCTTACGCACACATGTGACTGTGCAATGCCCAGGTCCCTTAAGCTTTCTAATTAACCCATGTAACGAGCATTCAGCCAATGACTCCCAAAACAGATGTTTTTAGGGCACTAGGTATGTAAATACCCCTACGGGCTTACTGGCTCGGATTAAAAAGGCTACGAACCCAAACTAGTCACATAACATTTTATTCTAAACACTTTTTTTTTCTTTTTTTGCTTTTCTTTCTTTTTTTTTTTATTTTTATTTTTACGGTCCCCAACAATAGGCAACCATTTCCATGTGCCCGAATAAATTCAATGGTTTGTGGCTGATCAGACCACCCATATGAACCAGGAGACTGTGAAACTAAGGGTCAGTTTTCCATCATATTTTCAATCCAATCGCCAAAGAAAACGGAAAATCATAGCTTCACATTCAAAATCTTGAAAACGTATACAGATTGTGTAAAGGTGAGGGATAAAAAATCAGCACTTTTCCAAAAACTCTTTCCTTAAACAAAATAGTGAACCATCTATTCTTTTTTTTTTTTTTTGCCCAAAGCATTGAAAATTCCGAAATTCAAGGTATCTTCGTTTTGTAAAAATCCTTCTGAAATTTTCCTCTCTTTTTTTTTTTTTTTTCAAAACCCTAAAAAAAAAAATTTTTTTTTTTTTTTTTTTTAAAATAAAAAGTGTAAAACTTTTGTCTAAAGATGGACAGGTGTGCTTATCCCTACCCCCCAACCTAGCATGAACATCGTCCTCGATGTGGAAATGAATCATTGAAAATACGAAACATGAGGAATATAAAAGTAACAGAGGGTAAAGTGTAGAAAGCACCTGGGATACTGCAGCTCTCCCGTGAATCTGTCCAAAATGAGGCAAAAGACACAAAAACAAAGCAGCAAGATATATTTATATATGTACACAGAGTTGAACGCTGTCAGATCCAACGCTCGTCAGTCCTGATAGTCAGGACTAGTCAGAGGTAAAATAGTGTCCTCTGAATCAAATGGTTCCAAGAATGGTTTTAGACGTTGCCCATTGACTTTGAAAACTGAACCATCCTTAGGATTCTCTAACTCAACTGCCCCGTGCGAAAAGACATGCTTAACAATAAAGGGGCCACTCCAGCGAGATCTCAGCTTCCCAGGAAAGAGATGCAAACGAGAATTGTAAAGAAGGACTTTTTGTGAAGGGTGAAAAGCTTTTCTAAAAATGTTTTTATCATGGAAAATCTTTGTCCTGTCTTTGTAAATACGAGAACTTTGATAAGCCTCGTTGCGAATCTCTTCCAATTCATTCATTTGAAATTTTCTCTTAATGCCAGCTTTCTCCATATCAAAGTTTAGTTGTTTTATTGCCCAATATGCTTTATGTTCCAATTCCACCGGAAGGTGGCAAGCTTTCCCATAAATCAGTCGGTATGGAGACATTCCTATTGGAGTTTTGAATGCAGTGCGGTAAGCCCATAACGCGTCGGATAGTCGGAGTGACCAATCCTTCCGAGTAGGGTTTACTGTGGTCTCCAATATACGTTTGATTTCCCGATTTGAGACCTCAACTTGCCCACTAGTTTGGGGGTGATAAGGGGTAGCCACTTTGTGTGTAATTCCGTATTTTTTCAATAATGCTTCGATTACACGATTACAGAAGTGGGTGCCACCATCACTAATGATGGCTCGTGGGGTCCCGAATCGAGAAAATATGTGCTCCTTTAGAAATTTCTTGACAATATTAGCATCATTTTTTTCCGACATGGGATAGCTTCAATCCACTTGGACACATAATCAACAGCTACTAAAATGTAGAGATAGCCAAAACTTTGGGGAAACGGTCCCATAAAATCTATACCCCATACATCAAACAACTCAATGATCAGAATTGGGTTTAGGGGCATCATGTTCCTTTTTGAGATGGAACCCAATTTTTGACAGTTTTCACAAGACTTGCAATATTTATGGGCATCTCTAAAAAGGGTGGGCCAGTAAAAACCGCATTGCAGAATCTTAAAGGCGGTCTTTTTAGAAGAGAAATGGCCCCCACATGCCTGTGAATGACAAAAGGAGATGACACTGTTTTGCTCATCATCTGGCACACATCTCCTAATGATTTGGTCTGGGCAATACTTAAACAAATACGGGTCATCCCAGAAAAAATTCCGGACCTCAGAAAAGAATTTATCCCTATCTTGCTTATTCCAATGTTCTGGGACTGTTCCTGTTGCAAGATAGTTGGCAATGTCTGCATACCAGGGTAATTGGGATACTACGAACAATTGTTCGTCAGGGAAGGTGTCCTGGATGGGTGTGGATTCCAAAGATTCGGAAATGACCAGTCGTGATAGGTGATCTGCAACTGTATTTTCTACTCCCTTCTTATCACGGATTTCTATATCAAATTCCTGGAGTAGAAGGATCCAACGAATGAGGCGCGGTTTTGCATCCTTTTTAGAAAGGAGATATTTCAGTGCCGAATGATCGGTGAACACGGTGATCTTGGATCCTAGCAAGTATGAGCGGAATTTGTCAAGCGCAAAGACCACAGCCAATAATTCTTTCTCTGTGGTGGAATAATTGATCTGTGCGCTATTCAAAGTTCGGCTTGCATAATAAATCACGTAAGGTTTCTTTTCCTTACGTTGCCCCAACACAGCCCCAACCGCATAATCACTTGCATCACACATAAGTTCAAAGGGCAGGCTCCAGTCAGGCGGTTGCATAATCGGAGCGGAAGTCAGCATGCCCTTTAGCTTGGTGAAAGCTTCGTGGCAGGCCTCAGTCCACTCAAATTGAGTATCTTTTAACAGAAGGTTGCACAGTGGTCTGGAGATAGTGCTGAAATCTTTTATAAACCTTCTGTAAAAGCCTGCATGCCCTAAGAACGATCTGATATCTTTAACGGTTCTTGGGACGGGCAGATTGGAGATCAGATTTATTTTCGACTTGTCAACTTCCATTCCTTTGGATGAAACAATATGGCCAAGGACTATTCCTTTTTGAACCATGAAGTGACATTTCTCCCAATTTAACACCAGGTTCTTTTCTTCACATCTAACAAGGACCTTTTCCAAATTACTTAAGCAGTCTTTGAAAGAATTACCGAAAACGGAGAAATCATCCATGAAGACCTCAAGGAAACGCTCCACCATATCGCTGAATAAGCTCAACATGCAGCGTTGGAAAGTAGCGGGAGCATTGCATAGTCCAAAGGGCATTCGCCGGTAGGCGAAAGTTCCGAAGGGACATGTGAATGTGGTTTTCTCTTGGTCCTCAGGGGCGATTTCTATCTGGTTGTATCCTGAGTACCCATCCAAGAAGCAGTAGTATGGGTGGCCTGCTACCCTTTCCAAAATTTGGTCCAAAAAGGGTAGCGGAAAATGGTCCTTACGTGTGACCGCATTGAGCTTTCTGTAGTCAATACATACCCTCCAACCTGAGGGTATCCGGCTAGGGATGAGTTCATCCTTATCATTCTTGACTACAGTGACGCCAGCTTTCTTTGGTACTACTTGGGTAGGGCTGACCCACTGACTATCCGAGATCGGATAGATGATACCCACATCCAGAAGTTTTAAAACTTCAGCCCTAACCACCTCCTGCATGGTGGGGTTGAGCCGGCGTTGCATTTGTCTAGATGGTTTTGCATTTTCTTCAAGGTAAATATGGTGGGTACACACGTAAGGGTCAATGCCTTTAATATCAGCCACAGTCCATGCGATTGCACCCTTGTGCTGCTTAAGTATTTCCATTAATTGCACCTCTTGGTCCTTGTCTAGGTGCGCAGAAATTACAACTGGGAACGTTTCATCAACCCCTAGGTATGCATATTTGAGGTCAATTGGCAGAGGTTTCAACTCAGGTTTGGGTGGCCTCACCTGAGAGGGAAGAGACTTAGACCCAGATGGTACTAGCTCCTCATTTTTCAGGTTCCACACATTACTGGCCATCCGAACAGGATCATTTTCAATGTCAAGAGAATTTGGCAAATCAGATTCAAAAGGGTACAAGGAATTGGGGTCGGCTAACTCCGCAAGAGATTCTTGAACAATTGTTTCAATCATATCAATCTCTTCAAAATCAGGACCATCATCCCGCATTTGTTTGCACGCATTGAAAACATTGAGCTCAATGGTCATGTTTCCGAAAGAAAGCTTCATTACCCCGTTCCGGCAATTGATAAGTGCATTTGAAGTGGCTAAGAAGGGTCTACCCAATATTACCGGAATTTGAGTCTTAGCGTTTGCCACAGGTTGGGTATCCAAAACTATGAAGTCCACTGGGAAGTAGAACTTCTCTATTTGTACTAAGACATCTTCCACCATCCCCCTCGGTTTCTTTATCGATCTGTCAGCGAGTTGAAGAGTGACCTGGGTGGGTTTCAACTCGCCTAGCCCCAATTGTTGATAAACCGAGTAAGGAAGTAGATTGACACTAGCTCCCAAATCGAGTAACGCTTGTTCGATCTGGAAATTTCCAATGATGCACGATACTGTGGGGCATCCCGGATCTTTATATTTGGGGGGAGCATCTTGTCTTAGAATCGAGCTTGCTTGCTCAGCTAAGAAAGCTTTCTTAGAAACATGCATCTTACGCTTGATTGTGCATAAATCTTTGAGGAACTTAGCGTAAGATGGAATCTGTTTGATGGCATCCAAAAGCGGGATATTAATCTTGACTTCTCTGAAGATATCCAGAATCTCCTCATTTGGGACCATTTGCTTTGGCGATCTCAGTCGTTGGGGAAATGGGGCCACAGGCTTGTACTCAGAAATTCCGGGTTCCTTCTCTTTGTCATCAGCAACCTTTTCTAAGACCTCTTTAGATTCAGCCTTATTTAAAAAAACTTTTTGATCGTGGATGCAGATGATTTTCCTTTTTTCGGATCATCTTTTGAAATTTCTTTACCACTCCGCAAAGTGGTCACAGCTTGCACCTGCTCCTTTGAGGTAGAAGGACCTACATTGGCCACTTCATATTGTCCCTTAGGGTTCGGATATGGTTGGGCTGGGAAAGCCCCCTTCTCCCTATTTTGAAGGGCATTGCTGAGTTGGCCAATTGAGGTTCTCACCTCTTTTTGAAAGTCTAGAAAAGTTTGTTGATTGTTTTGAATGATGGAATTCTGAGTTTGAATTAAATTTGTCAGCAGATCCTCCAGAGACCTATTTTGAGACTGAGGAGGGGGTGGTGTGTATTGGGCTCCTTGTGTTGAGGGCCTAAAGTCACCACCTTGATGTGTAGGTCTTTGAGGGACCGACTCCTGATTAGCAGTAGGCCCATTCCTCCAACTGAAATTTGGATGGTTCCTCCAAGTGGGGTTATACGAGTTACCGAGTTGATTGTTGAACGGCCTCTGATATGCATTAGTAGCATTGGCTTGTTCCTGTAACACCTCTTTGAAAGCTGGGATTGTTGGGCAATCCTCTGAAGAGTGGGTGTCACAGTCACAAATACCACACATGGTGACGGGCTGTTTACTCCTCCCCATTTCCATGGCTTCAATTTTTCTGGTTAGGGAGGCTACTTTTGCATTGAGTTCCATTTCATCTTCTTGAAGTCGATATATTCCCCCTCCCTTAGGATTATTCGATTGCCTTGGATTGTCAATTCCATCCGAAGTGTCCCAATTTTGGGCACTTTCTGCCAAAGAATCTAAGTAGTCCCATGCTTCATCTGGGTTTTTGCTCAAAAACTCACCATTACACATCGTTTCAACGAATTGGCGCATTTCAGAAGTTAACCCATCAAAACATACCAATTACGCGCCATGATTCGAATCCATGATGTGGGCAGGCTTGTAAGAGCTCTTTGTAGCGTTCCCAACACTTGAAGAAAGACTCTTTGTCTTTTTGTTTGAAATTCATCATGTGTCTCCTCAAAGTGTTGGTTTTGTGAAGCGGGAAAAACTTTTTCAAGAATTCTCTCGCCATAACATTCCAAGTGGTAATCGAATTGGGCCTAAGGGAATGCAGCCATATTTTTGCCTTCTCCTTCAGTGAAAAAGGGAATAATCTGAATTTGACTATATCCCCCCCAATATTATTGAAGTGTAAAGTGGCACATACTTCTTCAAATTCCCTTAAGTGCGAGTATGCGCTTTCTGAATCGAGGCCATGGAACTTAGGGAGTAATTGTATCACGCCCGGTTTTATTTCAAAATTTCCCACATTGGGTGGGACGACCATGCAAGAAGGTGTGGTTGTTCGTGTGGGTTGGAGGTAGTCTCGTAAACTCCTAGCCCTTTGGTTTACCTCCTCATTATTATCATTGTCATTCCGGCCATTCCGGTCATTATTGTTGTTGCCAATACCGGACCCACTCGCCATTGGTGATGGTCTCAAAGGAGATTCAAAGTTTTCAATATTGCTATTAATCGGAGATTCCTTCCTTCTTAATCTATGCCCTGAATCTCTTTGCCAAATTGGTGGAGGCCTATCCTTCTTTTTGGGAATCTTGATTTTTTTTTTTATTTTTTTTTAATTTTTTTTTTAAAATTTGGTGAAAATAAAGAAATTAACCTAGAACAACAACTAAACTCACTAAAGGTTAAAAGGTTCACCTTAGCCCTTAACTCGAACTTATGAAGTCAACTCGACCAGGTTAGCCCCCAGGTAAGTGGTGAGGTCACAACGGTCCCGCTTAAAAACCACTTGCCTCGAATAGCTTGACTATCTCCCTTTTTGGGACAAGGCTTTTCTTAGGCATCGAGCTTAACCAAAGAACGCAGCTTCAGGCCTTAGTTCCACTTTCCTTCCTTAAGGAGCTAACTACAAAAATAAATCCTAAAAAAAATTGGAAATTTTGGTAACTTTTTGGAATTTTCTAAAAATCAATGATGTGAGTTGCTAACATTCCATGCACTTTCCTAATCCAAATTAGGGCAGTTTCAACATTCCATGCATGCACCCCCTATATCTAGCAAGATGCCAAAAGTAATGCACGATTTAAATAGAAAGTCAGAAAGTTACCTTTACTGGCGCTCCCCGGCAACGGCGCCAAAAACTTGATCGGACCCCAAGTATAGGGTGCAATTGTAGTAATAATCTGGTGAGACCAGGTCGATCCACAGGGAGCAATGCTTTTTAAGAAACTTTCCAACAATAAAAACACTAATCTAAATAAGAAACCTAATCTAGATAATACTAAAACCTGCAAAAGAATACACAAATTAAACAACCAATTTAATATAAAATAAATCAAAACAAAACTTCCTAAATTAGATACTAATTACCAAAATCACTTTTTATGCAAATATGAATGATCTATAATGCCCTAAATGCTAACAATGCAATTTTATGCAAGTTTCTAAAAATCTGATGCATGCTGTAAAAAATTCTAAGTATGAAAACTCTTGCACAAGCCCAATTTCTCTGGACTGTACGACTCGTCTAAGATGATATGAACCTAACTCTAATGGCTGGAATCAATACTCTGATGATGCATGAACACAACAAAAAAAGAAGAATGGAAAAAGGACTTAAAACGAAAAAGATATGATCTCCTAAAGATGCCTACTTGAACTGTTTTGCTGCTGAAATCTGAACGCAGGCTTACCAACTACCCCTGTTTGAGCCTCTGGTTGACACGGTTCCCGAGATTATTTTTGACTGAAATTCTGGGGTTTTAAAGTCCAATTATCATACTTTAAATCTGCTATTTTTCGGACCAAAACATTCACGTTCACCTGGTTTTCAAATTGCGTACTTTTGTAACCCAGTTGGGTCAATTCTGCTGAAACTGTGTAGGATTTTTATCAATTCTTCTACCAAGTCCGAATTTAATCTTTCTAATTAGTTGATAATCTTGTGATTTCAGCAACAAAAACCTATTCTAATGCAATTTCTAAATATGAAGTATGTAAAAAGACACTTTCCAACCATAGATTATGCAATTAATAAAAATAGAAAGTTCTACAAAACATAGAAAGATGCAAATTGGGTTTTTTAAATCTAGAATTTGTAAATAAAAAAAAATAATCAGAATATTAACTTTAAAATAAAACAAAAGGGATGGAAAAATAAAAAGCGGAAAAGTAGTACCAAAGATCTAGAAACTAGACAATCCTACAAGTATTGACAATGCGATGATGATGCAGTCCTCTCTTCTCAGAGTAGGAAAAATTTATGCAAGTGATTATTTGATGTCTCTCGACTTTTAATCTGTTTATTTATTTTCAAATCCCTAGATCTAATCATGTGAAATATCGTCTCCAATCAAAACACATAAAAGAACTAGAAAAAGAAAATTAAATCACTTACATAGAGAATACGCAGAATCAATGCAAATAATGTCTTTATTCCTTGATCTTTGAGTACAAAAAATTAAGATTCTTCTCTCTTTTTCATTCTCTCAACATGATCTCTCAACCTATATCTAAAGAATTAGAAGGGAGAAGAAGAAGAAAGGGATTTAGAGAGAGAAAGGGTGGATGGGAGTGGAATGGAATGTAGAGAGAAAGCCTCCAAGATGCTACACAAGAGTTATTGGACGTCCAACCCTCTTGTTGGCTTTCTTTTTATAATCTTTCATATTCCTTGTTTGGTAAGACTCCTTTTCCATCTTGGCTTGAACTCTAAGCAACCCTCCTATCTTGGCAACTTTTCTTGCTAATGATAAAGTCTTGTGGTCCCATTCTTTCCATCTTTGGACTCCTCAAAAGGTCTTTAAGATTGCACATGAGAAGGATTCCAAAAAAATTCAGATTGTGTGCCTAAATTTGTGCTCCCATATGTGGGACATCCAAGACTTGTGGACTCACTAGTGGACACAACTTGGTTTCTCCTCTTTGGAAAGACTTTTAAATTTGAGAGATCTCCTTGCCTTATTAGATTTCTTGATGCACACACCTTCCTTGTACAATTCCAAGAATATCTCTAAAATTTGCATGATGATGTAGAAGGAAGAAACTTTCCAAATATTGAGATTTCTTGCAATTCCCGCCTAAAACTGTAGCAGACAACTTCCCGAGGTCGTATCTCCCTCAATATAGCTCTGATTCATGCAATCTTGGGCTCCACGGATATCTACTCGAAAAGAGCTTTCCAACGGTGGCTAGATTGTACCGATCCGACACTCGGTTTGAGAGTTATGACCGTTTTAAGTTGCTGCCCCTGAAAAATCCGAGAATAATTGTGCACAAATGGAAACTTCTATGTTGGCATGCAATGGGGTGTGTGGGCCCATGTTGGACGTCCAAGGCATGCTTATTTGACTCTCCTTTGACCTCTCTTCTCAAATTTCATCAATTTGGTCCCATACTGATTTCTCCTACAAATTGAAAGAAATAAATTAATTACATGTAATAAAATAAACATGAATCATGCATGGGACCCTACATTCCTAATGATGCACCAAGATGACAAACTATCCAAAAATAGCACATGGTGCCAAAAAATAGCAAGATATGCATTGATGAAACCAAAAGCCTAATTTTTGGGGTGATAAATGTGATGAGAAAAACTTAATTTCACAAAAGTCATGCAATTCAATGAATTTTAACCTATTTTGACCATGTTTCCAAAAATAATCCCAAATGCTGAAATCATGAAATTGAGTGCAATATTTATGCAATTAAACCTAATTAAGTCCACAAATGCTAATGAAATGATGACCTAATGACCTAGTTTTGTGGACTTATCATATGGGTGCTGTAGTTAACCTGCTCTTCAACTCTTGAAAACTCTTCTCACATTCTTCTATCTACACAAATGGGATATCCTTCCTTGTCAACTTAGTGAGTGGAGATGCTATAGTAGAAAACCCTTTCACAAACCTCCTGCAGTAGCCCGCAAGTCCCAAAAAAACTGCGAATCTCCTCTACATTTTGTGGACTACCCCAATTAACAACCGCTGCTACCTTCTTAGGGTCCACTGTCAATCCATCCTTAGAGATAATGTGAGCCAAAAATGCCACTTGCTCCAACCAAAATTCACATTTACTCAACTTAGCATACAGTTGGTTATCCTTCAAAAGCTGCAATAATGTTCTCAACTGATGCGCATGCTCCTCTTTAGACTTCGAATACACCAACACATCATCTATGAAGACTACCACAAATTGATCCAGGAAAGGAGCAAACACCTTATTCATCAATGCCATAAAGACAGCGGGTGCATTTGTCAACCCGAAAGGCATCACGAGGAACTCAAAGTGGCCATATCTCGTCCGGAATGCGGTCTTAGGAATATCCTCTTCCCTGACTCGCAATTGATGATATCCGGATCGTAGATCTATCTATGAAAAGAACTGGGCTCCCTACAACTGATCAAACAACTCATCAATCCTTGGTAACGGATACTTGTTCTTAACTGTCACCTGATTCAGCTGTCGGTAGTCTATGCACATCCTCATAGTCCCATCCTTCTTTTTCACAAATATCACAGGAGCTCCCCACAGTGAAACACTGGGTCTGATGAAACCCTTATCCAACAGATCTTCTATCTGAGTTTTCAACTCCTTCAATTCTGCTGGAGCCATCCTATACGGAGCCCTAGATATAGGTGCTCTACCCGGTTGCAATTCTATCATGAAATCCAACTCACGAACAGGTGGTAAACCAGGAATCTCATCCGGAAACAAATCCGGGAATTCTCGCACCACTGGAATCTCATTCACAGTCTTGGTATCCTTGTCTTCTGCAATGAATGCGATGAAGCCTTCACAACCACTCCTTATCAATCGTTCTGCCTTCAACACAAAAATCAACCGAGTGGAAGTAGACTTCTTAGCTCCCACAAACTCAACACTACAATCTGCATTCTGTAACCTCACGATCTTGTTAAAACAATCTAACACAGCTCGGTTCGCTGCTAACCAATCCATTACAAGAATCACGTCAAACTCCGACATCGATAAAATAATCAAAATGACAGTCAACACAACTTCTCCAATCTGAATACTACATCTAGGGTAGATAACATTACAAGGTACTGATCTACCTACAGGGGTATCTACTATCAAATCATACGGTAGTGTTTCCTTATCCTTCCCCAAATGAAGTGTAAAAGCTGGT
>QPKB01000163.1:49834-65299 GCA_003546025.1 Camphora micrantha
ATGATAAAAACATTTTAGAAAAGCTTTTCACCCTTCACAAAAAGTCCTTCTTTACAATTCTCGTTTGCATCTCTTTCCTGGGAAGCTGAGATCTCGCTGGAGTGGCCCCTTTATTGTTAAGCATGTCTTTTCGCACGGGGCAGTTGAGTTAGAGAATCCTAAGAATGGTTCAGTTTTCAAAGTCAATGGGCAACGTCTAAAACCATTCTTGGAACCATTTGATTCAGAGGACACTATTTTACCTCTAACTAGTCCTGATTATCAGGACTGACGAGCGTTGGATCTGACAACGTTCAACTCTGTGTACATATATAAATATATCTTGCCGCTTTGTTTTTGTGTCTTTTGCCTCATTTTGGACAGATTCACGGGAGAGCTGCAGTATCCCAGGTGCTTTCTACACTTTACCCTCCGTTACTTTTATATTCCTCATGTTTCGTATTTTCAATGATTCATTTCCACATCGAGGACGATGTTTATGCTAGGTTGGGGGGTAGGGACAAGCACATCTGTCCATCTTTAGACAAAAGTTTTACACTTTTTATTTTAAAAAAAGAAAAAAAAATTTTGTTTTTTTTAGGGTTTTGAAAAAAAAAAAAAAAAGAGTAAAATTTCAGAAGGATTTTTACAAAACGAAGATACCTTGAATTTCGGAATTTTCAATGCTTTGGGCAAAAAAAAAAAAAAAAAAAAAAAAAAAAAAAAAAAAAAAAGAACAGATGGTTCACTATTTTGTTTAAGGAAAGAGTTTTTGGAAAAGTGCTGATTTTTTATCCCTCACCTTTACACAGTCTGTATACGTTTTCAAGGTTTTGAATGTGAAGCTATGATTTCCGTTTTCTTTGACGATTGGATTGAAAATATGACGGAAAACCGACCCTTAGTTTCACAGTCTCCTGGTTCATATGGGTGGTCTGATCAGCCACAAACCATTGAATTAATTCGGGCACATGGAAATGGCTGCCTATTGTTGGGGACCGTAAAAATAAAAAAAAAGTAAAAAAAAAAAAGAAAAAAAAAGAAAAAGAAAAGCAAAAAAAAGATAAAAAAAGTGTTTAGAATAAAAAGTTATGTGACTAGTTTGGGTTCGTAGCCTTTTTAATCTGAGCCAGTAAGCCCGTAGGGGTATTTACATACCTAGTGCCCTAAAAACATCTGTTTTGGGAGTCATTGGCTGAATGCTCATTACATGGGTTAATTAGAAAGCTTAAGGGACCTGGGCATTGCACAGTCACATGTGTGCGTAAGAAAAAAAGATAAAAAAAGAAAAAAAAATACATACATATATATATATAAAAAGAGTGCGGCCTTTGAAAAAACAGTAGTGCGAAAGCCGTCATGGTCGCCTTGAGAGGAAAACTGTTTTTCTTTGCTAAGGTTAGGTGGCCCAAAATTTTGGATAAAAAATCGTTTTCACGGAAATTTCTGGTAGATCATTTAATGCCTATGTTTTTTCGTATACACACTTATCACCATGCACGATCAATTCAGCATGATTTCGCGAATTTCTGACCAAAAGATGAGATTTGTGAACCTAATTTAAGATTTTCCTTTGAAAAATTCCAAGAATCGAGAATATCCGGTGTTTGTAAACTTTCTTTTGGAAAAGTTCCCATGGTTTTGTTAGGTTTCTATTTGCATTGAAGAAAAAAAAATAGAGTAAAAAAAAAAAAAGAATTTTGTGGGTACATTCACTGCAAACCCTCACGAGGCACAACTCGTCCACTAGGGGGAACCTAGGGGTTTAAGGGCTTACTGCATACGCTAAATGCAGTCGAGAGTACCAGCGAAAGTGGTGTTTTTTTTATTTCTATTTTCTGCATTAGTTTGTTTTCGTTAGGATTAGTTTATGTGTTTTATTCCTTATCGCTTATTTTGCTAAGTGACTAGCAAAAAGCTGGTTGGGGGGTGTGATAAGTCCACAAAACCAGGTCATTAGGTCATCATTTCATTAGCATTTGTGGACTTGATTAGGTTTAATTGCATAAAATTGCACTCAATTTCATGATTTCATGCATTTGAGGTTATTTTTGGAAACATGGTCAAAATTGGTCAAAATTCATTGAATTGCATGACTTTTGTGAAATTAAGTTTTTCTCATCACATTTATCACCCCAAAAATTTGGCTTTTGGTTTCATCAATGCATATCTTGCTATTTTTGGCACCATGTGCTATTTTTGGATAGTTTGTCATCTTGGTGCATAATTAGGAATGTAGGGTCCCATGCATGATTCATGTTTATTTTATTATATGTAATTAATTTATTTTTTTCAATTTGTAGGAGAAATCAGCATGGGACCAAATTGATGAAATTTGAGAAGAGAGGTCAAAGGAGAGTCAAATAAGCAAGCAAAGAAAGAGTCCAAGCATGCCTTGGACGTCCAACATGGGCTCCACACACCCCATTGCATGCCAACATAGAAGTTTCCATTTGTGCACAATTATTCCCGGATTTTTCAGGGGTAACAACTTAAAACGGTCATAACTCTCAAACCGAGTGTTGGATCGGTACAATCTAGCCACCGTTGGAAAGCTCTTTTCGAGTAGATATCCGTGGAGCCCAAGATTGCATGAATCAAAGCTATATTGAGGGAGATACGACCTCGGGAAGTTGTCTGCTACAGTTTTAGGCGGGAATTGCAAGAAATCTCAATATTTGGAAAGTTTTATCCTTCTACATCATCATGCAAATTTTAGAGATATTCTTGGAATTGTACAAGGAAGGTGTTTGCATCAACAAATCTAATAAGGCAAGGAGATCTCTAAAATTTAAAAGGCTTTCCAAAGAGGAGAAACCAAGTTGTATTGGAGGTCCACTAGTGGGGTCCACAAGTCTTGGATGTCCCACATATGGGAGCACAAATTTAGGCACACAATCTGAATTTTTTTGGAATCCTTCTCATATGCAATCTTAAAGACCTTTTGAGGAGTCCAAAGATGGAAAGAATGGGACCACAAGACTTTATCATTAGCAAGAAAAGTTGCCAAGATAGGAGGGTTGCTTGGAGTTCAAGCCAAGATGGAAAAGGAGTCTTACCAAACAAGGAATATGAAAGATTATAAAAAGAGAGCCAACAAGAGGGTTGGACGTCCAATAACTCTTGTGTAGCATCTTGGAGATTTTCTCTCCTTTCCATTCCACTCTCATCCACCCTTTCTCTCTCTAAGTCCCTTTCTTCTTCTTCTCCCTTCTAATTCTTTAGACATAGGTTGAGAGATCATGTTGAGAGAATGAAAAAGAGAGAAGAATCTTAATTTTTTGTACTCAAAGATCAAGGAATAAAGACATTATTTGCATTGATTCTGCGTATTCTTCATGTAAGTGATTTAATTTTCTTTTTTCTAGTTCTTTTATGTGTGTTGATTGGAGACAATATTTCACATGATTAGATCTAGGGATTTGAAAATAAAATAAACAGATTAAAAGTCGAGAGACATCAAATAATCACTTGCATAAATTTATCCTACTCTGAGAAGAGAGGACTGCATCATCATCGCATTGTCAATACTTGTAGGATTGTCTAGTTTCTAGATCTTTGGTACTACTTTTCCGCTTTTTATTTTTCCATCCCTTTTGTTTTATTTTAAAGTTAATATTCTGATTACTTTTTTTATTTACAAATTCTAGACTTAAAAACCCCAACTTGCATCTTTCTATGTTTTGTAGAACTTTCTATTTTTATTACTTGCATAATCTATGGTTGAAAAGTGTCTTTTTACATGCATCATATTTAGAAATTGCATTAGAATAGAATTTTGTTGCTGAAATCACAAGATTATCAACTGATTAGAAAGATTAAATTCGGACTCGGTAGAAGAATAGCGAAAAATTCTGCACAGTTTCAGCAGAATTGACCCAACTGGGTTACAAAAGTACGTGATTTAAAAACCAGTTAAACGTGAATGTTTTGGTCCAAAAAATAGCTGATTTAAAGTATGATAATTGGACTTTGAAACCCCAGAATTTCAGCCAAAAATAATCTCGGGAACTGTGTCAACCAGAGGCCCAAACAGGGGTAGTTGGTAAGCCTGCGATCAGATTTCCAGCAGCAAAACAGTTCAAGTAGGCATCTTTAGGAGATCATATCTTTTTCGTTTTAAGTCCTTTTTCCATTCTTCTTTTTTTGTTGTGTTCATGCATCATCAGAGTATTGATTCCAGCCATTAGATTTAGGTTCATATCATCTTAGATGAGTCGTACAGTCCATCAAAATTTGGCCTGTGCAAGAGTTTCCATATTTTGAAATTTTTACAGCATGCATCAGATTTTTATAAACTTGCATAAAATTGCATTGTTAGTATTTAGGGCATTATAGATCATTCATATTTGCATAAAAAGTGATTTTGGTAATTAGTATCTAATTTAGGAAATTTTGTTTTGATTTATTTTATATTAAATTGGTTGTTTAATTTGTGTATTCTTTTGTAGGTTTTAGTATTATCTAGATTAGGTTTCTTATTTAGATTAGTGTTTTTATTGTTGGAAAGTTTCTTAAAAAGCATTACTCCTTGTGGATCGACCTGGTCTCACCAGATTATTACTACAATTGCACCCTATACTTGGGGTCCGATCAAATGGACTTGTCTTTAATGAAAGGAAGGCCTTAGGGAATGAATCCACCCTATCCTTGTACAATGGCAAATGAATACCTAGGGTCTCGATATGAACGCTTCAATGACCCATTTTGGCTACAAGCCTCCATGGAGTCACCAAGTAGATCATGTAGTCTAGATTTGGGCATAACCTATCTCTAGGGCATAGATTATCTTGGATCTAAGCATCACATTGATGCTCCTTGGAATGCTTCAACCCTAGCCTCTAGCTGCCTCCTCAAACCTTTGATAACCCTAAAACTCGTTTTAGGGTTCCTTATATAGAACTCCCCCCAAGTCCTCCTCCAAACCGGGTGGCTAAATGGATTCACATCGCATCCGGCGTCCGAATGCCAGCAGGCAGCAAGGTGTTACGTGTTGTTATTGATTGACGTCCGAATGGCACTGTGTCGGCGTCTAGATGCTAGCAGCCAGAATTGCCCAGTTTACTCTATGTTAAGGCCATCTCCCTCCATTTAGCTAGACTTCACTCCCTTCACCTAAAACACATCCAAACATGAAAATATCACAACTAAGCACTTGCAGTATCATCCCACGACATAATAAAGACATGATTGAAGGGCATAAATGGTACATTTAGGCTTTCATCATCTTGACATCGTTGGATCATCATATATGGCTCTCATGAGCTTGATCAAACCATATCTTGTGGGGTATGCGAGGAACATGTGTGGACAATTTTTGACCTTGAGCTACCCTCATAAATACCTCCTTCTGAGACTACTAGCAATAAAGAGATGTTCGATCCTACTACATCGTCTCTTCCATCTGCACCACAAAGCATTGATTTAAGAGAATTATCATTGACACAATGTTAATCTCTTGGCATTAACTTTCTCTCCTTTTTAATGCGAGATTTGAGAAATTTTATATTTGCAACCAGAAATAAACATAATGATCTTGACTTATGCATTAAATAATATATAATCTAAAATCGTACCTTGTACCATGATCTTGATGATGAGTAGTTTGGGTTTGAACCTGTCTCCCTTATCACTCACTCTGACATGTGTAAAATCACTTTTGTAGATAACCCTAGAGAGATTTCTTTTCATAAAAAAAAAAAAAAAAAAAAAAAACACTTTGAGAAGAAAGTTCCCTTAATTCCCTCAAGATTAGACAAACAAGAGTCAAGGATTGGACTTTCTTAAAGTGAATCGAAGCATATTTATTAAAATCAAAACTGAAGAAAATAGATTATAGAAAATCAACTGACTTAAATTGGGAAAATCCCTAACATGGTTACATGTGCGGCCATGTTGACCACTTTCGTCGAACAAGATTATTATTTTCTCAATCTTCATATAGAAGCCTTATTCAGTTACTCTTGAGTCAACTTTGTTAGTTCCGAATTTCTGATTAACTTCAGTTAAAACCAAGTTTTCAGCAACTCCTCAATCATACTTCATGTTTTTCCTCACTACTTTTTTTTCTCCTGCTAAGAGGAAAATTTGAATTGAAAAGAAGATAATAAAACATGCGCAAAAGCCCTCAAGAGACAAAGACGCTAAAAAAAAAAAATTCACCAAAAAGCAACCAAACAAGAGAAAAAAATTAAGCAGTCACAACTCCCAATGCAAAGAGAATTGAATGAAGACATTGAGTCTGAAGCCGATCCGGTAAACTAAAGACCATATCCGAAAGACAGTCGGCCAAAAGAGTTTTTTCTCTTAGAAGAGAGGTCCTCTTCTTGTCAAACTTGGAGCCATTCCTAACTGTCTAGATGATAATGATGAGGTCTACACATTTTCTTCCAAAATCGTCTCCATCGAAAGACAGCGATGTCCAAAGTGGTAGCAGCGGAGATCAGATGGGAGGGAGAGGATCCATTGATAGAAAGAAGCCATGTCCAAAGGGATTAAGTAAAATGATTGAAGGATTTGTGGGCCTCTGTTTCTTCATGGTAGTGATATATCTAGCATCTCGAAGGCAACGAAATCCCTTTTGTTTTAGCCCCCTTTTGTTTCTCCTCACTACTTCATTTATTGGTTTGTACGTATTCCACTTTCTTATTTCCCTAAACGCATAACTGCTCAATACATCCTACATGGCCTATTTATCTTCCACGTAGAATCCAAACCATTTCAGATATTAAACCTTGATTTTATCTTTTATAGAAGCAATCCGTAAGTTTTCCTTATGCATTCATATATATTTTTGTAGCCTTTTTATTACTCCCTAATTCACCCTTAGAATGCAGTTACATATAAATATATTATCTATAAGTTTATGTTATATCATGACCATGGAGAAGGTATGTAATGAATGAGAATGATAATGATGATGCCGATGGTGAGTTAGACTAAACAACCTATCAAATCGAGGATTGGCCTCTAAAAGATGAGAACATGGAAACAACATGCACATCATATCATCTCAAAATATTCCTCTTGATTGGTTCCGATTTTATATACAACTAACCAACATCTGTGGTTTGTAGATGTTTTCAACGACTTCAAAGATGAAAAGGGTTGTTTCAAGCCAAGCCTTTCAATGGACATAAAGGGAATGTTGAGCTTGTATGAAGCGTCACACCTTGCCTTTCAAGGAGAGATTGTGTTGGATGAGGCCAGAGCTTTCGCAAGCACACATCTCATGGATATCAAGGAGAACATAGACCCAATCTTTCATAAAAAAGTAGAGCATGCTTTGGATATGCCTTTGCATTGGAGGTCAGAAAAATTAGAGGCTAGGTGGTACATGGACATATATATGAGGGAAGAAGGCATGAATTCCTCTTTACTTGAATTGGCCATGCTTCATTTCAACATTGTGCAAACAACATTCCAAACAAATTTAAAGAGTTTATCAAGGTAAGTGGATACTGGCCACCTGAATCCAATATAAGAGAACCATCAATAATACATCTGAAATTCGTTGAGTCATCTCTAAGTTTCATCAAGATAACTCAGCCCGGTAGAATGTTAAATCATGGTTGGAAAACTCTTCGAGTTAAACTTTTGACTCTCCCGAGTCATCTCATTTTGGCAACCTTTTGTTGATGAAATGATGTTGGGCTTATACAAATAACATATTGAATTCCTGTATTTTTTATATGGGCTTCAGGTGGTGGAAAGATTTGGGTCTTGGAGAGCAGTTGAGCTTCACTAGAGACAGGTTGGTGGAATGTTTATTTTGGGCCGCCGCAATGACACCTGAGCCACAATTTGGACGTTGCCAGGAAGCTGTAGCGAAAGTTGCTCAACTCATAATAATAATTGACGATATCTATGACGTGTATGGTACGGTGAATGAGCTAGAACATTTTACTAATGCGATTGATAGGCCAGTGACCATTTTCTTAACCACTATTCGTCGTAGAATATTACACTTCATACTAAATTCATGGGGTCAGAGGAGAATTAAAGAGGTGAAGAAGGTGGAGATTTAGATGGGACTATCGAGTTCTAGACATTTAATTTACTATGATGACATGTCGGAAGTCATTTCATATATAAATATATATAAATATATATATAGGGGGATATCATTAGATGGTTAATTTAGTATGAATCCTCTCCTCTAATGGTTCACTCCCATCCCCTGTTCCTAGGATGGCATTGTTTAGAAATCCTAGGATTTCAATTCCTGTTAAATAGACAGGATCCTCAGTAATAGATTGATGACTTGGCGCTTATAAAATCTGCTTTTCCATGGTGAATTGAACGGGCATCAAGCCAATTTAAGTTAAGTCACTCCAACTAATTTAAATAGATGCAAGAGAACTCAGATAACTCTATACCCTTTGACTTTGGTCATGATCTGAACCAATTTCAATGTGAATACAGCAGAGATATTTGATACCAATAAAGTCTTCTCCATTAGCTAGGAGGTCCTTTCCATGTAATTATTGGCCCTTTAGCTTGGACTGGAGTTGTATTTTGTTGTCAACCATCATATTATAATTATATGGATAGGCACTTCCTTTCTAGAAGGCCTCCTAGTCTACTTTGGCACTCCTTATAGCGATTTTTAAAAAAATATCACTTTGGACTCCTCTAAAAAATCTATTCTCAATATTGTAGCTATTATCTTACATTACTGTCTCTTGGGTTTCAGATGGGATCTTGAGGCAATGGAGCAACTTCCTGAATATATGAAGACCTGTTTCTTAGCTTTATACAACAGTATTAATGAAATAGGTTATGAGATTTTGAAAGAGGAAGGGCGCAATGTCATACCATACCTTAGAAATACGGTATTTTATCACATCTTTCTTTACATCATCAACATCCAATTTTGGTAGCAGATGTAATTTGATTAAGGTAGAGCCTTTCTACTAAAGTCTAAAACTAAGAACTTTGACTCTGTTGAGTTGGCCAAAACACAGTTCACTCGTGGCGGTTGTATCAGCTAGGAGTGTGAAAGAGCCAAGGTGATCAAGTTTGACCAGGCTTGACCTCAAAATGGGTATTTGCCCAGATCAAGTTTGAAAATCTCTTTTGACCTCAAGCTTGGCTCAAAATCTAGAGTTTTCATATTAGATTCGAATTAGAATTATCTTATTATTGTGTCTCTTCCCTTTCGACTCTCCAAATACAACCTAACTAGTTTCTATATAGCATAATAACACCAATGGCTTGGCAATCAAGCATTTTGCTGCGAGCAGAAAAAAGCATCCCACAAGTTCTTGGCTGAGAGTAACTGAGGAGAAGCTATATATAATTCTAACGAAATGATTGTCATGGTTTCATTAGAACCGAACTATTTTAGAGCATCTGTTTTTTTTTTTTTAGTGGACAGAATTGTGTAAAGCATTCTTAGTGGAGGCCAAATGGTATAGTAGTGGATATGCACCAACGCTTTAGGAGTATCTGCAAACCTCATGGATTTCGATTGGAAGTCTACCCATGCAAACATATGTTTTTGCTCTACTTGGGAAAAATCTAGCACCGGAGAGTAGTGATTTTGCTGAGAAGATCTCGGACATCTTACCATTGGGAGGAATGATGATTCGACTTCCGGATGATTTGGGAACTTCAAAGGTATGTAGCCATTGACCACTACTTCAACTAAAATTAGTAAAAGTTTTGTATTCATGTTCCTCTTTAATATGCTTATTTTTTAAACTTTGTCCAAGATTAATACATTTTTCATATCTATGAATTTTTTTTGTTATCCCAGCTTGACAATTTAGTGGTGCACTAGCGTTAAGGAAAAAATACAATTTAGTTGTGCAGTAGCCTTGTAGCAAAACAGAGTAAAAGTTAGAGAATGTTTAGCTTATATTCAAGATCGTGGAAAGCCCTGACCCGCACGGGACAGGAATCGACGTAGGCCCGTTTAATTTAGGATTAGGATTGGAGAATCCCCGGTAAACCTACCCAATATTCAGGATGGAATTGGACAGCCCAAGCCCAAGCCCGGCCAATTGACAGGCCTACATGCAGTACCCATTTTGATTTTTGGAAAAAGAACCCAGAATAACCAAGTGTAAAAGAACGAATCCCCATGTCTAAAAATGCGAATCTGGAATCTTTTGTATGGAAGAAACTACAAAGCCAGAGAAGTTGAAGAGGTCATGTTGATGATTATCGGATTGATGTAGAAAGCCTATAGAAGTGGGATTTTTTCTTTGTTTTGTTTTTACTTTTTAGAAAGTTGTTTGATTGATTTCATTGAGAAAACCTAATGACCCCTTTTTTACGTCCCCATGCCCTCCCATGTGGCCACATGGGGGTGCAAAAAGGAAAGAGAGGGATGGGCTTTCCCTCGCTTTTGGCATAGCGGGCCTCCCCGTGGGGGGCCCGCAAGGGCTTTAACATTGTAGCAAAACAGAGTAAAAATTAGAGAATGCTTAGCTTATATTTAAGATCGTGCTAAGCCCTGACCCGCACAGAATGGGATTCTACGTAGGCATTTTTAATTTAGGATCAAGACTGGACAATCCCGGCATACCTAGCCAATATTTAGGACAGAATTGGACAGCCCAAGCCCAAGCCCAGCCGATTGACAGGCCTACTTGCAGTACCCATTTTGCTTTGTGGAAAAAGAACCCTGACTAACCAAGTGTAAAAGAACGAATCCCCATGTCTGAAAATCCAAATCTGGAATCTTATGTATGGAAGAAACTACAAAGCTAGAGAAGTTGAGGAGTCCATGTTGATGAGCATCAGATTGACGTAGAACGCCTATAGAAGAGGGATTTTTGCATTGTTTTGTCTCTTTTTTAGAAAGTTCTTTGATTGATTTCGTTGAGAAAACCTAATGACTATTATATATATATATATAAGAAGCGAAGCGAATCTAATTGAGAAACCAAGCACTTCGCTCCAATTGATTTTGACTCATCCAATTTAATTTAGTTTTACCATACCTAATGGGTCGGGTCGGGGTAAATTAGGTCGGGTCAGATATAAAGTACACCTTTTGGACCCAACCTGACCCGTGTATTTTTATTGACGTGGTAAAAATTAATCATGTTTTGTTGCAAGACTCGAACTCAGGACAATATGGATTTCTAAGGGGAGTTGGAATTTATCTACGATGTAATTATAAAAATAAGGGGCAATCGGGCGGAAGTCCCTGAACATTTGATTTTATGGCCTTAGATCCACATTTTCTTTTCATATTGTGGTAAGTACTTCTTCCAAATTTGAAGATCTAAAATGACCAAATTGCCCTTTCTGTATTAGCCCTTATCTCTTTAAAGATAGATCATATCCCATGATTAATGGGATATGCCATTAATAATGGTCAGCTACTATTTAATTGGCCACGATTAATGAAAATCCCATTAATGAGATTTTGAAATAAATTAAAAAAAAACACAAATAAAATTCAAAATGCGCAAATAAATTTCAAAATAATGCAACTAAATTTCAAAAAAACGTACATAAATTTCAAAAGAACGTAAATAAATTTAAAAAGACAAACAAATTTCAAAAGATTCAAATAAATTTTAAAAAATGCAAATAAATTTCAAAAGACATAAATAAAATTCAAAAACACAAATAAATTTCAAAAAATGCAAATACATTTGCCAAACTAAGATAAACCAATTTTCCAAATTTCAGAAAAATTTGCAAAACACACGAGTATTATTTCCAAGAACTCACTTAAATTTATTTCGAAACACGCAAATAAATTCCAAAATATGAAAAAGACAAAAAAGCGCCTATACACGTCAGCAAAAGCAGAACTTAGACAAATTTATCTGAGTTTTGGCAAAACTCAGATAAATTTGCCAAAAATCAGATAAATTTATCTGAGTTTTGCCGGAAGTTCAGGTAAGTTTGCCGAAAACTCAGATAAATTTATCCGAGGTTTGGCAAATTTATCTGAGCTTTTGTCAGAGTTTCTGAAAAAAGATTCTGAGTTATTAGCAAATTTATCTGAGTTTCAAAACTATGAGGGCCATGGCACTTCCTTTTGGCGATCGCATTTTGTAGCAATGAGGGGCAACGTTGTCTTCTTCCTCCTTCCTTCTGTTTCTGTAATAGAGGACCGGCAGCACTGCTACCTTCTTCTACTTCTCCAGCGTCACCAAGCAGCGCTGATCGCTGCGTCTTTCAGTCTGCAGAGAAGGTCGACCGAATCCTCTGAGATTTTTAGACCTCCACACTTGCAACACCTATGCCCTTCTCTGCTCTGATTATGGCTGGAATTTGTTACAAGAAGTTGCAACGTCGCCTTCCTTCTCCGAGCACAGTGCTGCAACTCCGGAGTCTTCTTCGCTTACAAATCCAGATCTTTCTTCTCCGAGCCCTCTCTAGAGCAACTGGTGGTTTGCTCTGCTAAATCAGGAACAAAAGTCCTTGATCTCTGCACTGTGTGATAACTCACCCTAATCTCTGCCTTGATCGTGTGATTAAAGCCCTAGCCCTAGGAAAACCCTAGCCTCACTTTGATGCAAGAAGAAGAAGAAGGAGAAGGGATTCTTTTGGGTATCGGAGATTGAGAGGACTTAAAAACGGGGAGAATGAAAGATTTAAAATTTTGAAATTCAAGATAAAAAGGGCAAATCAGTCATGAAAATGTCTGATGTAGCGTATATAGGGACCTCTCGCCAAACTATGTACAGCTATGAGGACCATAGGCCTTAGAGGAAAAGTCGTTGAACTAGTTGCCTTATAAGACCAATACGAGGGATCTCTCGCTAATTTACCCTAAAAGTAACCATATTTTTAGAATATTGACCCCTATAAATACCGTTGTTATTATTTTCATACTTATGCATTGTAACTTATATAAATCCTGATGTAAAAGGAGTGGAACACTACAATAGACCCCATCTAATAAAAATCACAATCATTAAGACAAACATCCTTTCTATTTATGGGATATCACCAATTTTCACCTCAATCTGGGTTATTTCCACGGTCAAATTGATTCTCTGATAAAAAAATACAAAATACTGGAGTTTTCTCAATAAAGTTTTTTCTGTGATTTAGATTCTCCATCCTGCCTTTTGTCTATTAAGAACTCCCAAGATCATTTGAGTGTTAATGGGTCCTAGTGTCTAAGTGCCTTTACTCTAAGGAATTTCAAGTATTTTTGTTTGTTCTGACGATATGCATTTTATTTTTTTTAGAAGGTTTAATGCTGAGTTCTGGGTTTTTTGGTTTATTTATTCCTCAGATGTTTTTATTTAATCCACTCTCAATTCTGGCTTGTCAGGTTTATTTTTTATTAATTAATTTTGATTGTAAACTTTTTCAAGAATGCAGAGCTAATGGTAAAAAGAATCTCCAATAATATTGGTCCATCTAAATAAAGAATTAAGGTCATTCTTATTATCATCATTTTCTACTTTCTCCAATGTAATTCCATTTCTCTATGTCCACAAGAGAACTTTCATTTTTTCCATTTATTTACTTTTGAGTTCATTGTATTTGATTATAGCAAGTTCAATATTTCTTTTATTCCTTTGCATCTCTTATTAGTACCATCTCAGGTCTCATTTGCATGCTTAGGTTAGATCAGTGTTCAGCCCATTTTAAAATATGAGCATCTCGAGACAATTTGTGCAATTATTAAACGTTTCAATTTGCGAGGTAAACCTATTTTAATTCATTTACTTTTGAGTTCATCAATTTTTATTTGAGAAATTTTAATTATGTCCTTTTAATTTTCTATGACAAACATTTTACAATAAAACTAAACTCAAATGAATATATGATATATGGAATAATAAGGTTCATAATTAATAAGAAAATGACAATATTATTGAAAAAAAAGAAAAACTCGCGACAACAGTGTGGAGCTAAAGAGGAGACGGGAAATTTTCCATGTAACCGATGTGCTACCATGCACGCTTGCAGAGGGAGAAAGGGTGGAGTTTGGTTTTTTTTTTTTTTTTTTTTTTTTGTGTATAGCTTTAACTTTTATAAATCATGATCTAAAATGAGAACCCTACAGTAGACCCCATCTATTAAAAATCACAATCATTAAGACAAACAACCTTGCTATTTATGGGATACCTCAAATTTTCACCTCATTCTGGGTTATTTCCACGGTCAAATTGATTCTCTGATATAAAAAATAAAAAATACTGGAGTTTTCCAAATAATTTTTTTCTGTAATTTGGACTCTCCATCATGCCTTTTGTCTATTAAAAAACTCCCAATATCATCATATTTCTATCAAGGCAATAGTATTTGAGTGTTAATGGGTCCCAGTGTCTATGTGCCACTAATCTAAGGAATCTCAAGTATTTTTGTTTGTTCTGATTATAAATATATATATATATTTTAAGAATGTGAAATGCTGAATTTCTGGGTTATCTGGTTTATTTAATCCTTAGTCTTTTTATTAAATCCACTCTCGGTTCTGGGTTGTCTGGTTTCTTTTTGATCTATTGATTTTTATTGTACACTTTTTGTTAAGAATGTGGAACTAATGGTAAAAAGAATCTCCAATAATATTGGTCTATCTAAATAAAGAATTTAAGCTCATTCTTATTATCATCATTTTCTACTTTCTCCAATATAATTCTATTTCTCTAAGTAAAGAGAACTTTCATCTTTTTTCCATTTATTTTTAAGTACATTGACGGCTTCAGATTTCCATTTTTGAGTATTAAATTATCATAAGTTGGTTTGGTTATTCTAAATTTCTTTTATCATTGTATTGTCTATGGATCTTTATTTATATATATTTTTATAGCCTTTTAATAAAATCTATTTCATTTATTTTGTATTTCTTTTATTATAATTTCTCACTTGTGATAGGCTTTTATTTATTTTTTTATGATGGTTTTTCATGAATTTGTGAGTTCTTTTGTCTTTGCCCTTTTGTGCTCCATTTTTTAGTTTTTTTTCCTCATAAGTGTTTGATTCTTTTAAAATTCTTATGTTATTGAGTTGATTATGGATTTTCATTTCTACATTTTATTTGTATGTGTCTTTCAAATTTCATTGGATTTTATTCATTGTTTATATTGTTTATTTATTTTGATTTTATTTTTTAGTTTTCTTGATCATTAATCTTCAATTTTCAAGGGCTTCTATTTTAGTTTTTTTAATTATATGGTATTAGTATTGAATTCTTATGGACTTCGTTTTCTTTCCTCTCTCTCAGACTAAAACCTTTTGCATTCAAATTTTAAAGAAACTAATAATAAAGTTTTTTTTTTATAAATTTTAATATTATGATTATCTTGCCCGTGCTGGTTTTCTAGTTTACAAGATTACAACAACAGATAAGGATATATAATCACACCTTTATAATAGGAGACTTAATTAGATAATAAATAAGAAATATAATTAATTAAAATGACTCCTGCCTAGTAATCCAAATATATTATAATCCAATCTCATCCTTGCCAAATCCAACCTTGTCTAAAACATCTTCTATTAGATTTTATTAAAGCACGGAAAAGAAGTTCCGTTGTCACTTTGTATAGAAAA
>QPKB01000164.1:0-47790 GCA_003546025.1 Camphora micrantha
TGATTGTTCCAATTTATTGAAACCAAACCAACAAAACGTATACGAGTCCATCAAGAAGGATGCCACTCGTACACGCGATTTCCCACAGGTGTCCGCGGTGAGGATAACACATTGACATGAATATTTCTTTTATGTGCGGAAGCGTGTAGCAAATCTATATATCATACATTCATGTCCAAGATACAAGAATAAAGCAAGTCTCATACTAGTATCAAAATGAGCAATGATCATTAAAGCTATAACCCCAAAATAAAGTTAAGGTTTACAACAAAGTAGTTTAATTACATTGTTCCCAAAAATAGAGGCCAACAAAGGCCAATGAATACAATATCAAGTTCCCAAAAGAATGGTTAGTTACAACCCAAAAGGTGTTACGCAACTCAAGCACCCGAATGTCTAGATGACATCATCGGCGTGCCACTCAACTAGTCGTTGCGGTTCGCCAACCGCAACCTCGAGCTCCTCCTCGGGGAGACCAACAACAGGACCTGAGCACCAAAATCAAGTGTCAAAACACGACGGTTTGGCAAACGAATGAAAAGACATAGCAATATAGAAAATACCTTGAAAATCATTTAAACCTGTTTCAAAGATAAACATTTATCCAAATACATATGCAAGATAAAAACATGTAAGGTAACCAAGGAAACGGGAAAACAGACAAGATGGCAACCACACATAGCTAAATCCTCTATCACCGAAGTGACAAGAGTATATCGGATGTTGTCTCAGTCACCGAAGTGAGGAGATGCAACATAAGTAACATATACATATATATAATACAATACGGGACGGGACCACGGTAGCGAACCGGGTATCGGGACAAGACCACGGTAATAACCGGGTAGCGGGATCCAAGACTGCAGCTGGCGGACGGGAAGGGGTCTCCAAGTCGGTCGATCAAACCGGCAAGGAAAGCCAAGCTTAGTGGTGCCGACTCATAGGTCAAATCATGTAAAACAAATCATGTACAAATCATGTTTAATGCACTTTAATAAACGGGCGGGACGGGGTGCTTAAAAGCACTAATTTCATTTTAAACGGGAAGTGCATGTCGGGCTAGCAAAAGCTCTAGTTCCAATTTCGGTGTTTTCGGGAATGATAAATCACATTTCTTGAAATACGGGACAAGTATCGGGATTCGATATAAATCAAGTGGATAAGGACCCCGTATGTCTATTGTGATGATCACTTGGTACTCCTTGAGTTTAGAGACATTCCGGGCTCTTTATGCACCTTAGGGATTCAAACCCTAATCATATTTTAATTAAACAAAACCTAAGAGGGATGGGATCCTAAGCACAATGTTAATCTAGTAGTACCTTACAACCTACTCATTCGTCGAAGGGAAACGGGTTCGCGATACCCAAACAGCCCAATTTTCGCGTTTAGATAAAAGAAAGGATATCCCGTCGTTCCGTTCCGTTCAAGATTGAACTAGGTTAAGCACCGATACGACCGGATTAACCGTGAGGAGATGACGGTTCAACCATCCTCAAAAGAAGTCCAATGGGCCCACAAAAGGGTCCCTAAGTTCCATCTAAAGTCCATTTAATCATAGGGAAAAAGACAGTTTTCTGCAGGGTTCCAGTTGGGCCGGTCGACCTGGCCCATGGCCGGTCGACCGCGTACACAGGGGGCTCGGTCGACCGCGCCCTAGGCCGGTCGACCGCGTGCACTGTAGAACTGAGACTCCCGCAGTTCAACAGCTGTTCTGCAGGGGGGTCTGTCTCAGTGTCGCCGGTCGACCGCGCCATTGGCCGGTCGACCGCGTACACTGCGTAACAGAACCCATGTTCTGTTACAGCAGTGCAGGGGTACATTCTCTTTTTCCAAACTTTTCTACATTGTTTCCAAACCTGATTAGCAATATCATATGTGATTAAAACAAGCTTTCAAGCATGAATATGATCATTTATTTCCAACCTAAACAAGTCATTAATGCATCAAAACCTTAGTAAAAACCATAAGTGCATTTCAACACAAACTCTTTTCAAAAGTAAAAATGTCAAAACATTCACTTGCCTCAAGTCCCAAATCACTGAAAAACAGCTCCTAGCACTCTTGCAAGTCAAGGAAACAAGCTCTACCAAAAACCCCTAAAACAAACCCTAAAATGGGTCAAAACAATGGAGAAGAAGAGAGAGCTTTCCAATATAGAAAATGTAGCTTCTCTAAGGCTAGAAGAATACTAATCTAGGAGATTAGGAAGAGAGCTTACCAAATGGTGTTCCAAAGAAGCAATGCAAGCTAGAAGAGAGTCTTGGAGTGGTGGATTTCCTTCAAAATGGTGTCTATGGAGAGCCCTTGCAATGGAGAAGAAGATGGTGGAATCTCTTGAGATGATGGTGCAAGCTTGGGAGGTGCTTGATGATGGAGAAGCAAGAAGAAGAAGAGAAGGTGCCAATAAACCCTAGGCTCAGTTAGAGTTGCTGGAAAAAGAGGAAATGAAGGGGAGGGTTCTCTTTTATAAGCCAAACAAGTGGGCTCCACCATCAAGAAACCTATATGGCTGAAATAGTGATTTTCGGGGCTCCGGATGAAATCGACGAAGAAGGAAGAAATGATCGTCGAAATATCTAGTTTCTAAAAAATTTATGTTTCGCGGGTTTTCGGATTAACACTAATTTGGTACAGATTTAGAGTAAAAGTACTGTTTTGCCCTTGGAGCTAGAAAAGTCATGTTTCGGGGTTTCGAACGGGAACGGGATCAACATGAAAGTTGAAGGCAATAATAAAACAAGTAAATCGGGATGAAATACAAATCACGAAAACCAATACAAAATCTCAAGCATACAAAAAGCCATAAACAAGGGAGCCCCCAAAGGGCCCCACTAATACCAAGGCACTCAAAATCCCCAAAACTATTCCAAATGCTATTCTAAACCACTAAACCAAATCCACAAGACAAAACAAGACTAAAACGCAACTAACTAAGCACTAATCGGGATCACTCGGGTCAGGGTCTTACAGTGGTTCCTTTGGTAGGATAGATTTGAGAGAGGGAGAATAGAAGATTTGAAATTTTAAAATTCAAGATTAGATGCCTAAACAGTTGAAAGAGGGCAAATTGGTCATGTAAAATGTATCCAGGGACCTCTGGCTGCAAACAGTCTAGCTATTTGGACCAGAGCCCTTAAAAAGAATTTGCTTGGACTGGAGGCTGGATAGATTCAATTCTAGGGACCTTTTGCTAATTATCTATTTAAAGAAAGGGTAAATTAGATATATCAGGTATGAGAATGTGTGAGAGGACCTTTGGCTGCATGAGTTTAGTTTGTGGACTGTTTGCCATAAAGTCATGCGTTGAGGGACCTCCGACCAAATGCCCCAAAAAAATAAAGAAGGCTTTGCGAGGCAATTAAATCAGTGGTTAAGATTTGATATGGATGCCGTTTAAAACCACTAGAAATATGATGGTCGAACTCATAAGAGCATGCATCTTTTTGGTGCTAAAATCAATATGGACTCTCCTTTAGGCAGTAATAGAAATATAAAGGGTAGTTTTGGAAAATATAATTTCTAAAAGAAGCCATAAAAGACTAATAAAAACTGCTATGAATTCTAGCATTAAGGAGATGACATGGCATGTACTGATACGTGGGACTCGGATGCTAAGAGGGAGTTGTTCAAGCTCGTTCATCTTTGATCCACATTTCAGATAATATCAGTTGGCTTTAAATCTATGAGTTTTATTATTTATTATTTTATTTTTTAAAGGTAAACATTGCAAAAAAAAAAAAATTCCTTTAAAAAAATCTATGAGCGTTGTTAGAGTTAGTTTATATAGAGGAATTATTGTTTGGAGAATTTCAAAATATCTTTTTTCTAAGAAATTCGATCAATCAAAGTCCTCATGTACCAATTTCCAAATGTCAATTTGAATGGTTATGGATTAATATTTATTATGTTTTGAAACTCTCCTATAAATACAAAGAAGCGTTGATATTGACGCTCCCCATGTCATGTGAAAAAAAAAAGGGAGCAATGTGTGATGTAAAAAAAAAAATAGAAGTTCTCCCCGAGGACCACTCCTTTACGAGGGAAACTAAAAGGTCTTTTTTTTTGTGCGATTATCATCTAAGGTGATTTCTTTGATAAAATACTCAATATTATATATAAAAGTTATTCTTTTTAATATTCAATATTCATTTTTTTTAATTAAAGAACTAACCATTGCCAAACCAAACTTCAACCCATATCTATGGTAAAGTGCATTTGATTGATATGCTCTCTTAAACAAGTCACAAAATAACTCCAATGGCTGCACTTGAAGAAGGTGCTCACAATTGTAATCTTGAAGGGTCGATTCTTTGCACTCATTTATCTCGGTCCAAATTTATCCATCTCCTTAAGAACCTTATGAGAATGAATATAGGTGGGCTCCAGATAAGAATAAATCTGTGGGGGCATATAAAAAAGGAAATTTTCACTAAGTAATATAGGGGTGTGCGGATTTGGCCAAATCTGCCACCAGTCCGTTGCCTACGGATTGATGGATTTGGAATCTGTCACCAATCCGTGGATGTTAAAAACTAATCCGATCCAATCCGTGGAGGACCGGATCGGTTTAATCCATTCAATCCGTTGAATCTAATGTTAAAGAAAGAGATCAAACATGTTGTAAAGAGTTTCAACATACAAGCTAACAAACCAAAACAAATACAAATATCTTTTTTTGTCCCGGAGGCTACCCAATTGATCAATACAAAAAGCTGTTTTTTTTTTTTTTTTTATCTATCTACATTACAACCAAAAGAGATATAATCAACAAAAAAATCCAAACATGTTAAATTCATAAAAAATCACATTCCATCTATTGAAACCTTAAACTCTTATATATATATATATATATAAGTGAATTACATTTTGACCCCTGAATTTTTTTCTTCTTTTATATTTAGACCTTTTATATTGGATTACAAGATTCTGAATCCCTCACCAATTCGTTTACGTTCGATTCGATTAAAAATCCGCGGATCGGATCAGATTGAATCGGATCAGTTTTATGGATCAACAGATTTTTTATACACCCCTATTAAGTAAAACTCCAAGGTGGTCCACCCAGAGCACGGACGATCCAAATCATCAAAAAGCCCTGCTTTGAACGACAACGAAGAAGAACAAGCGCAAAAAAAAAAAAAAACAAAAAAAAGAAAAAGAATCAACGAATGAGCTTCCAGAACACGGAGCGCTACCGTGTTAGAAGGTTTCAAAATCCCACTCAAACCCACATTTCCACATTTCCATCGCCCTCTTCCATCCTCTCCCTTTCCATAGTCTCTTTTTATCTCCTTCGATACTCGCAAACCCCAACTCAGGTACTCTCTCTTCTTCGTCTTCTTCTTCTTCATGATCTCTCTTCAATCTTCTACGACATCTCACAGATTTGTTAGTTTTTCGAACTAGTTCCTGCAATGAAAGGAGCAAAATCGAAGGGCATTACGTCCAATAAAGCCGACACAATTTCAGATTTCTTCGACTTTCGTCGATTCTCAGATTTCTTCGGGTTTTAGTTGATTCTCAGATTTCTTTGACTTTTTGTTGATTCTCTGATTTCTTCGAGTTTTTGTTGATACTTACTTAAGTCTCGATGTCATTGTTTCATTTTCTTTTAATATTCCTTTTTTTTTCGTTGATTTAATCGATTCTCTCCATGTGTGTGTTTTTCTGTGAAGAGGAAAGAAAGGAGGCGATGAGCGGGAAGCCTCCGAAGAAGGAGAAATTGGCCAAGGATCCGCCTGCAAGTGCTTTCTTCATTTTCATGTAACTTGATTTTTCTTGATAGAAATCCTCTCAACTCACGAAACAATGCCTTTTTGAACTTATGTTGCACGGTATTCAAACTCTTTTCAAAAGAACCCTTTATCTCCGTAAAAAGCAACTCTAGCAAGGCATGAATAATCTGCCAGGACGAATCAAAGCTACAGCTTGATGTGCGTAGGTGTCTCTTTAATTTTGCATGTGCACTCTCAGCCCTGCTAGTAATGACATTCCCAAAGTGCATATGCCGATCCGTTCAAGCAGCCACAAATTGCTCCTTATGTTTATTCAACCACGAGTTCTTCACATAATCAACAGCATGTGGATACCCGCAGTAATTCCGTTCCAAAGCACTTAGAAGTTGCGTGTAGTCACTTTCAGTTAGAGAGACTACCAACATGTTCCAACAAGAGATAAACGCATCACATTTGCCTTTGGTCTCAAAAGACTTCTTACAATTTGCCAAGATGTTTATAGAAATATGCCACCTGCATAATAAGTTTGCCGCATTCAGAAAAACAACATTTATTGCATTTATCAGCGCTAATTCTCTGTCCGTGACAATCACACGGGTCGGAATGCATCCATCCATTAATTCCTTAACCCTCTCCAAAGCCCATCTATTATTGGCCTCCTTATCTGATTCAAGGTACACAAAAGCAACGAAGAACGTCAGTTGTGTAGATGTGGCACCAACAATCTCAAGCAAAGGAAGTCAATATCTATTAGTCTTGTACGTGAAATCCATTATCAAAACTTCTGAAAATGCACGTAATAACTGAATAGATGATGGATGTACCCAGAATAGGTCCATGATAACATCTGTAGCGTCGATGCTAGTGTGATACTCAATGTAGTTGTTCTCCTCCAAATGCATCATGAGTTGCTGCATCTATGATCGACCGGCCATCTCTGTCACCCTAAACTTTTGGCGACATTGTAGATATTCTTCATCGTGGTGGTGTTGTGCACATCCCTTTCCTGTAATGTTCGAATGATGTTCCTCGGCTTCACCAAACTCCTAGACATATCAATTAAAATGTGATTTCTTCCCTAGAAAGCCTCCCAGCAAACGAGTGCCCCTCAAGATGCTGTGTGTTTGGATTATTGTGCACCCCACAAACCACTATTAACATCCAATCGTCGTCAGTTGCCAACTTTCGGCCCTTCAAAGCAAAAGGACAATTACACTTCTCCGTTCCCGTTATCTCGTTAGGATTTTTCTTTTCGAAGACTTTCGATGGACCCCTGTAACTACCACTTCTCTCACAAGAAAAAGCGATTCCCGGCTTCCTTCCATCTCCACCGGCATTTGAAGTCTTGATTACAATTACCAAGCCATGTTTCTTTCCAACATCCCTTGTCCATTGGATTAGGCCCTCTCGGCTTCTGAATATCATGTCGGTGGTGAAGACATTTGTAAAATCCAAAAGGCACTCACTGGCACCGGTTGATTTAATCTCCTGCAAATATATCACAAATTCTTAGTTTATCAATGCACGTTCCTTTATCACTGTGCAATATTATATTGCACGGTGTATATAGGCCGTTCTTAATGTTTCTGATCGGTTCAAGTTGACCGATCAGTAGTACCTTATGCGGTTTAATAGTGTCGTGCAATATAATGTTGCACGTCTTATAACAACCGAGCATATATTAAATACACACTTCTGGAATTCCGAGCAGGATGGGAGAATAAAAAAAAAATGAAGGAAAGGAAGTCAAAACGTATACCTCATTTTCGTTGATCGTCAACTACTTATCCATATTGCAAATGCCTACTTTAAATACACAATGTGGTACATGGAGATGAGTACTTCCAAGTTCGTTCAAGAAATAAAGGAGACTTAATGATACTAAAAAAAAGTTAAAGAAGATGATGACGAAGGTGATGAAAATCAATGAGGATGAAGGAGTGCAGAGGTGCAGTGGGAAGGGAAGGGATAAAAGGGAGAATGAAGAAGAAGAAGAAGAAGAAGAAGAAGATGATGATGATGATGATGATGATGAGAAGAGAAACGAGACCACTGCTGCTGCTGAACCAAAGAAGGAAGATGGATGTTGATGGTAAAGGGCGATTTCGATCTTTCACATGATGCCATTTTAGTAATTAAAAAAAAATAATTAAATGGTGGCTGTGTTCAACACTTCCGGTGGGTGCATATAGAATTTCCCCATTTATATTTGTGGTTACAATTTTTTCTGATACAAGGTTTTAGGTTTGCATCGTCACATCGTGTTGTTTTTGTGTAGTGGTATGGAGTGGGCTCCAGGTATTTTCATGGTGGTGCATTACAACTAAGGGCACGTTTGTGTACTCCATTTTCATGGAAAAGGATGTGGTTTTCTGCAGAAAACTCATTATTCATGTGTTTAGTGCGGCAGTTTTCCGTGGAACTACTTTTTCGCCACGCCAGCTTTTTCCTTCATAAGCATGGAAATGGACTTTCTATGGGGGGTATGGAAAGTCCATTTCCACGAAAAACCGACCCCCCATTTCCTCACTCCCACTCCCACTCCCACTCCCACTCCCACTCCACCGAGCCACCATCTTTCTTCTCCCTCCACACCCACCTATTAGTTTTCACTAAGGGCACATTTGGCAAGGGTCGTCGGATGGGAATCGTCGCCGGTTTTCCATGCTGACGTGGAACACGTACTTTTGGCGAGTGCAAGGACGGAAGAAACTTGAAGTCCAAATCACTCCTTGCATGGATTCTCCATGTCAGACCCTCCCCCATCAGACAGATGAAGTCATCTAAGGCGTAGACATGCGCTGCTACAGTGCACGTGGGCGGTCTTTTTAGACTGATCGTTGTTTTTATTTTTTTTCATTTACATGGGCCACATAGCTACAATCCGAACCGTTCATCACCTCTTAAAGCCAAAAACGGCTAAGGTTTCAAATTCCAACCATTGATTCGTTGTGAATCTTTAGATATTTACAAAAATGTCCATACTTTAAAATCGACCATTCTTGACTGATGTGGGTCCCATTTGAAAGATCTGAATAGTTAATCCTTCTTGAAAAAAGGCCAATAACAGTTTGTGGATGTAATTTAACAAATTGAATCATTATAAATCATTAGAAAATTTCAAAAAATCTGAGACCATTGATTTGCCATAGTTGAAAAAATTGGATTTTCATGCAGTATGTCTTCTCCATTTTTTCTAATTTGTGTGGGCCTCACAAAGACGATCTAAACCGTTCAAAATCTATAAAAGGCCAAAAACATCCAAAAGATCAAATTTCAGCCTTAGATTCATCATTCTCTTTGGAATATTGGCAAAAATGTCCATACCCTAAAAATTAAACTTTTTTTAATTGTGGGACCCATTAGTATGATCCAAATCGTCCATCATCTCTAGAAGGCCAAAAAGGGTTAAAGGGTCAAATTTAATGCCTTGATTCATTATGGGTTTTGAAAAATTTTGTGAAAAACCTTTGACCGTTGGATGTAGTATAATGCAATTAGTAGGATTGCAGGGTGTTCACCAAACATGGAATGTAATTATTCCTCTCCATATAAATCCTCAATGAGGAAAGCATAGTTCTAGGAGAATGAAGGAATCGTCTAAATTGAGGATTCTTCCCTCCAGTGAAAATGGTTACCAAACGTGCCCTAAAGAAAACGACAACAACAGCCGATTCATCGATAAACAACTTTTTGCACCAAACTTCCTCGTAAAACCTTTTATGAGATAATTAAACACCATAAAATTCGCTGTTGCCTCTACAAATGTGCCCTAATATCCCTCGCACTAACTCTCCCTCTGTGGCCCTCGTCTCCATCTCTCGCTCATCCCTCTCTCGCTCTATCCGTCTCTGGCCCTCGTCTCCCTTTCTGGCCCTCGTCTCATTCACTCATCTCCCTCACCATCTACATTCCCTCATCGGCATCATCTCCATCACCACTCATGCAAACCCCACCCTCTCCATCAACGCACGCAGATCCCTCCCACCATGCCCATCTCTGTTGATCTCAAAAAACCCATCTAAAAAAACGATAGTGCGAAAGCCATCATGGTTGCCTTGATTGGGGTACACCATTGATTCGGGTACATGAAAAGGGCTGCCTATTGTTGGGGACCGTTGAAAAGGAAAAGAAATCACGGCCTTTTGAAAAACGATAGTGCGAAAGCCATCATGGTTGCCTTGATTGGGGTACACCCTTGATTCGGGTACATAAAAAGGGCTGCCTATTGTTGGGGACCGTTGGAAAGGCAAAAAAAAATCACGGCCTTTTGAAAAACGATAGTGCGAAAGCCATCATGGTTACCTTGATTGGGGTACACCCTTGATTCGGGTACATGAAAAGGGTTGCCTATTGTTGGGGACCGTTGCAAAGGAAAAAAAATCACGGCCTTTTGAAAAACGATAGCGCGAAAGCCATCATGGTTGCCTTGATTGGGATACACCTTGATTCGGGTGCATGAAAAGGGCTGCCTGTTGTTGGGGACCATTGAAAAGGAAAAAAAAATCACGGCCTTTTGAAAAACGATAGTGCGAAAGCCATCATGATTGCCTTGATTGGGGTACACCCTTGATTCGGGTGCATGAAAAGGGCTGCCTGTTGTTGGGGACCATTGAAAAGGAAAAAAAATCAAGAGAAAAGAAAAAAGAAGAAAGAGAGAAGCTTGTCGTTGAAATTACACGGTCTTTTGAAAAACAATAGGGCGAAAGCCATCATGGTTGCCTTGAGAGGAAATCTTTATTTATTTATTTTTTTTGCTAAGTCTAGGTGGACCGGATTATTTGATTGAGTTGTTTTTACGGTGGTTCTAGCGAAGCATTTAACACTTATTTTTTGATGTATACGTACTTTCTCATCGTGCACGATCATATTTAGCATGATTTTGAAAATTTCTTTCCAAAGATGAGATTGGTGAACTGTATTTCAAATTAGTCTTTGCTTTGACTATTCGGAGAATCGAGAGTATCCAATGTTTATAATTTTTTTTTTTGAGCGTTTCTTTTGATTTCTTTAGTTTTTTGAGTTTTGTGGGTATATTCATGGCAAAACTGTATTTTTACATAAGATTTCTTGGTAATCTTAATTATATTTATTAGCATATATTTGATTTTCTTATTTCTTGAATTTTAGATGTTTAGGCGTTTGCTTAAGGAATTTAATTTTAGATGATTAGGTGTTTGCTTAAGTAATTTATAATGCTGATTTGACTCTAAAAAAGAAATCCAGAAGAGAGAAAATAGGCGTTCTTAGATTGCAGTTTAATTATGATATTGTTTTTTAGAGAGGGTTCTAACTAACGTTGTTTTGGTGAGAACCTTATCTCATAACAAAGATGATTCACTAGAGAGAACATGGAAAGAATTACTGGCATGACTTTGTATTTACCACAAATAACAAACGTCAATGTTTTATTTCCATAGGACTCTTGTTTGTTTGCTTCAATCCACGTGTTTGTTGGCAATCTATGTTGGAATGTCATTGAGCATTAATCAATGATTACTGAATTGGTATAGTTGGCCTAAGCCGTGTATTATGTGTTTTTTGAGTGCAAGGTTGAGGATCCTAACACTTATATGGATTATTGAGCGTGGAGCAAGAGAGAGTATTATGCCACTGGCCATTCGAGCGACACTTGTTCATGCTTCAACAAACTAGTATCTAGAGAATGTTTTGCCTATATTGCAGAGGTCAGTATGGCTTGGATGTTCTTCTTATTAAACTATAACATTGCCTATTGGATTTTCAAGTCCTAAGATAACATCCATTTCCAAAGAAACAATAGGATTTTCAAGTCAAAAACAAGAAAGTCAGTTATGATAACATGCCTCATTCTACCAGAGGTCAATTTGGGTGTTTCTCTCAACTACATTGTAGATAGATGTGGCATTCTCTATGCATTTCATCGTCTGATGTTATTTTTCTTTGATTTTCTTTTAGTCAATAACCTTTTAATGAGTTTATCATTGGCATTGAAAAATGGAAAAATAAATAGGTCGAGATGATACATCATGGTAAAACAAATTGAATAAATATTTAAAAAGTCCAAAATATTGAAAAATGCGTGAGGCCATTTTTTCTCTATTAGGGCACATAAAAAGTGATTTACTGTCAAATTGCCAAATGTCTTATCTATTCATAAAAAAAAAAAAAAAAAAAAAAAAAAAAAAAAAAAAGCAAAAAACAAAACTGTAATCCACTCCAACCAATTTTTTGAAGAGATTTCTCAAAACAAGAGTACACATATCTTTGTAAAGCTTGCTCAAGTTGAACTCCGCATGCCATGTTCAGTTGTGCTGAAACAAAATAAAAAGAAATCTTTTTGCACAAGGGTAGGAAGGAGCTTAGAGATGGTTTTCTTTTTCCTTTTTGTTTTCCCATGGGCAAAACCTGAAGTTAAAACGCACTTGTTCATTTATATGTTGTCAAAACACAAATTTATCGAGTTACACGGCCAAGTTAATTTCGGTGCTACAAGATTGAGAGAATAGTTATATTAAAACCATATGCTATAAAGAAATTCTATCTATAAATGATCTGCTCTTCCTTTTCCCTGTCTTACTCCTTCTATCCTTGATTCTATAGTTGCGAAACTTGATTAATCTGATGTGACACTCTATCTACTGAAGTAGCATAGTCAAGCACGGACCTTTTGATTCGTGTTTATATGTGCACACAGAGCAAACTTTTATTGAATTATTTTTGAAATTCATTGAATTTGCAAGTTGCTCATGTACTGGTCACTTATTTGGAAACGCCTGTGCCTTTTTGAAAAGTTTCTCTCTGATTATTATGACTCTTCTTAATTTTTTTTTTTTTTTTTAGTATTTATCTGTGTATGCTTTTTTGTTATGCTTGCTTCATATCTTTCTATTGGTGTTGCTTACGCAGATGTTACATGTGGCCCCTTACATGCAAGGTGTCTTCAAAGAAGATCTCATAGTGGGCCCACCTGAGGTCTTTTTTTAACCCATGGCTGGCAATAATTTTACTATGGTGGAAGGATCAAATGAAGGTGATAACAATGATTTTAAAAGGATGGCCTCTCACGGTAAGACTTTCATATTTGGAAACCGTTTTCTTTTTTCGTATGATTCAAATTTGTTGTGCAAATGGATGGCCTGGGAAATGATTTCTTGTGTTCCTATGTACAGCTTTAGATTTTCTGTCAGGTGTCTTCAAAGAAGATCTCATAGTGGGCCCACCTAGAGGTCTTTTTTTAACCCATGGCTGGCAATAATTTTACTATGGTGGAAGGATCAAATGAAGGTGATAACAATGATTTTAAAGGGATGGCCTCTCACGGTAAGACTTTCATATTTGGAAACCGTTTTCTTTTTTCGTATGATTCAAATTTGTTGTGCAAATGGATGGCCTGGGAAATGATTTCTTGTGTTCCTATGTACAGCTTTAGATTTTCTGTCACATTTTCTAAGTATGGGGAAAAACTAGGATTTAGATCGTAGGCAATTCGCAGCAATCCCAGGATTTAGCTTTTCACTTCTTGATTATTTCATACCTTTAAGATCTATTTTTTTCTAAATTTAGTCAATAGTTATGTACTGTAAAAGAGATATAAAAAATTGCACATTCAAATTTCAAGCTATCTTCACTTTGGTACTTTCTCCTTTCTGTCTTCTACATTCTACAATGGATCACACCTCAATTGCACCACATTAAATTTTAAATAGCTTTTCAAGAAAAAAGAGAAAAGAAACAGAAAAAGAAAATGAAGGTGATCATTGTAACAATAAACAAGTAAAACAAGGGGATTTTAAATAGCTTTTGTTTTGTGTGTGGAAGGGTGGCTGACTCTCTCTCTCTCTCTCTCTCTCTCTCTCTCTCTCTCTCAAGGTACACATAAACAGAAAATATCATCTTATATATAAAGCTTTTCCTTTAAAATATAAAAATGCTCACAAAAACATAGTATTCAACAATTGAAGCAAATATAACACTAAATACCAGTTTCAATCCTACCCAACTGTAGTTTTCAGGATTGTTTCTATACCCATAATATAAAAGCCACAGTTTGGCAACAGTTTGGTCGAGTTTATTTTCCCTATTTTCCCCCTCCTTGCTGCCAATGTGAATCAGCTTGCTGCCAATGTGAATCAGCCCCACCCATCTCACCATTTCTTTCTCCCTCTGTTTTCTTTATTTCACACTCTCTCTTACTTTCTTTCTCTCATTCTCTTTCTCACTCGACTCACTACCAACATGAGGTATTCCCCAACCCATTTCATCAACTTTTCCCCACTTATTTTTTACTTCATATTTGCTCTCATCATTGTCATTACCATCATGATCATGCAATACCTACTGCATATACTCTTAAATTTAAAGATTACTAAGTTTGGTTCTCATAGATTATTGAAAACTTGGATTCCTCTTTTAATATGGAACCAGCAGACTGGAAGCTCAATGTTTGAGCCTGGCCTTGACTTAGAGCTTGAGACTAGTTCCTGATAGGGCATTTAATTTCTGAATGAGCCTAGCCTAAGCTGGCCATGGCTCGCAGTTTGGTTCTCATAGATTATTGAAAACTTGGATTCCTCTTTTAATATGGAACCAACAGACTGGAAGCTCAATGTTTGAGCCTGGCCTTGACTTAGAGCTTGAGACTAGCTCCTGATAGGGCATTTAATTTCTGAATGAGCCTAGCCATGGCTCGCTTCCCCTTTTAATATTCAAGTCGTATTTGAGTTGAGCTTGTGCTTGATGAAGTGCATAGACCATGTCCTAATCAGCTGATCTACAGCTTGGGTTCTGCGTTCTGTAGCGGAAAGGTCCCAAACGTGTTGGGGCTTTATATTTGACTTGCCAACTATTGAAAGTGCATTTTAAGGTCATGTTTTTATTGCTTTCTATTGTTTATTTTCCTTACTGTTTGGAAATAATGCACTTGTTGGAGACTTCATATTCCTTTTATGTTGGGAGATACTAGTTATACTGCTCAGATTTCCAAGTTTGAGGAATTTCCAACAAGTGGACCCCACAACCTCATTTCAATTTCTCTCTTAGGTAAGCTTCTTTGTTTTGATTAAGTTGGGTTAATTGGGTGTTTCTACTAATTAGTGTTAGATGAGTTTGTTAGGATGTTAGATTGTGATTTGTAGAGTTATTTATGTGAGTTTGTTTCTAATTCATAGATTTTGGGCATTTTGAGCTAAGTTGTGGATTGGGCATTTTGGATTTCCTCATCCAAAGGCAAGTGAATATGTATTTATTTTTATGGATATATGCATGTGGTTTTTTTTTTTTTTTATTGTTTTTTTTTTATTTTATGGAATTGTAACTTTTAAATGATGGTAGAGGGCCAAATAAGTGGCCAACTTATTAAGCACGAGGAGTTGTGGGATTTTTCTGCATCATCAGCAATTGGTCAAGATATTATCATCAACTTTTCCCCACTTATTTTTTACTTCATATTTGCTCTCATCATTGTCATTACCGTCATGATCATGCAATACCTACTGCATATACTCTTAAATTTAAAGATTACTAAGTTTGGTTCTCATAGATTATTGAAAACTTGGATTCCTCTTTTAATATGGAACCAACAGACTGGAAGCTCAATGTTTGAGCCTGGCCTTGACTTAGAGCTTGAGACTAGCTCCTAATAGGGCATTTAATTTCTGAATGAGCCTAGCCTAAGCTGGCCATGGCTCGCTTCCCCTTTTAATATTCAAGTTGTATTTGAGTTGAGCTCGTGCTTGATGAAGTGCATAGACCATGTCCTAACCAGCTGATCTACAGCTTGGGACGAATTTATTTCCCTTTTCATCTTTCATTCTCTCTATATGATCATGTTGTGGCCGCGCAAATATTAATGTAGAATTATGATCAGATACCGCACTTCTCAACTTTTTATCTCTGAAATTTAGATTTTCTTCTTAAGCATTTATCACAAGGAAGAAAATTGCTCTTTGCTTAGATCCTATACACCTATACATTCTTTGTCACTGCCCCTTATCATTTTTTTATGATAACTTTAATTTCTTTAAGCATATGGAATTGTGCTTTTGTCTTCATTAACACCTTCCCACTTGGCTTGCGTTCTGCAGCGGAAAGGTCCCAAACGTGTTGGGGCTTTATATCTGACTTGCCAACTATTGAAAGTGCATTTTAAGGTCATGTTTTTATTGCTTTCTATTGTTTTTTTTCCTTACTGTTTGGAAATAATGCACTTGTTGGAGACTTCATATTCCTTTTATGTTGGGAGATACTAGTTATACTGCTCAGATTTCCGAGTTTGAGGAATTTCCAATAAGAGACAAAGTTAGAAATTAATTAACTCATGCTAACTAGAGTTACAACTTTCCTTAAAATCTCATTCCTTTCTGTATTTATAATTAGAAATCACGGTACTATTTCACTATGATTCAATGAATTCTGCTCAAGTTTATTTGACTCTTAATTTATTTCATGACAGGTTACATGTAGTTTACAAGTCGTCTGTAAGTATTTAATGAAATTTTCCTTGTTGTAAGTAGTACTAATCACATGAAATTCATCACTCTCTTTTCAGCTGTTATGTAGGTTATCTGTGAAGAAGTCAAACGACCAGGCAGCAAAACAGCCGGCGAAGTAGGATCCGAACAAGCCTAAGAGGCCTCCAAGTGCCTTCTTCGTTTTTATGTTAGAGGTTTTTTCTTCTCAATTTCTCTCATTTTTTTCTTTTTTCTGTTTTGGGTTATTTGCTTCTTATAGATATAACAACCTGAATCTGATTTTTATCTTTTAAAGGAGTTTCAAAAGATATTTAAAAAGGAACAAAACAACCTAACAACAAATCAGTAGCTGCGGTAAGAAATTTCTTCTTATAAGGTCTCCTTGCTTTTTCTTTCCTCATTTATGCTTATATATTTATTTTTTTACTTTGAAAAATCAGTTAGCAAGGCCTGTGGAGATGAATGGAAAACTATGTCAGATACTGTGTGAGTATATACTTTTTTTTTTAATGGTGATGTTGTGAGTTCCACTTAAAAATCTGAAGAAAGAAATCTTCTTAGTTGACAATAAGAACATAAATTTGTGTTGCCAACTTCCCCATTAGCACTGAACAATAGATTTAAGTTCTAGCACCTTAAGAAAAAACTGTTATAATCTATTACCCTTATATAAAAGGGAAGATGTGTGCTGCTTGCCAAACTCTCGACACCAGCATGGCCCACTTGCTTGTGGGGTCCACTGGATCCAAGTGCTTATATTCTGACTATACATGTGTTCATATGGGGCCAGCTGCCCACTTTGATGACGTCTCTCCTCTTTATTTCTCTTTCCGTTCCTCACTTCACCGCCCAGAAAGCGAAAGGAAAAACCAGATCCAAGCTCTCCATTCTTTGTTTCTCCTCTTCCATTCATCGTTTCCATTCCTTAAAAGAAAACTGATCCATACCTTGCTCTTGTGCCCCTTCCAAGTTGTTGTCTAGGAACTCCAAGAGCTCTCAACTTGTGCCCAGGTTTGCAAGAGTTTCAGCAAGATATGACCAACGGAAGCTCGCCTCACAAGCAGGTTCTTAAAATGCAATGCATGTAACCTAATTATTCCTAATGAATTGTTTATGTGTGTACTGAATTTGAATTGCTAATCCTTTTCTGTTTGCAGAGATCTCTGTAAACTATAATTTAAACATATATTGCTCTTTAGTTTGTATAGTTTAATTTGTGCAATAGTTTATCAGTTCGACTACAATATTTTTAGATACAAACAACCATTGTGCCATGGCCCTTAATTGATTCAAATATTATAGACCAAACACGAATTCTATTAACACAGTCTTCTCTTATTTAAAGGAATTCATGGACTCGTCAAACCCCCATTTCCATGCATGTTTCAATTATTTTCCATTAATTGGATGCTTGGTTGATCCTACTCAAACTCTAAAACAAAATGAAAAACTAAAAGAAGGCAAACTGGAATCTGGTAGGGTTAACACCCTTCTTTCCTATTTGTTCTCATCGATGAAATTTTCATAGATCATAAAAGAACGCCCAATGCTGTATTAAAATTTTAAAATAGTCCGCTAGATTGACTAAACAATGTATTTTGGGCTGACTTGGTTCCCAAACAATTCATAACATTCACACATGGGTTAGAATCCCATAAGTTCGATCATAGGCATTCATATACTCTAGCGACCATTATAATGGGGCCTTTATCAACAAATGATGTTGTCCATTATATGAATGGACAGGACAACAAGTCTATGTAGATCTACACTATTCTGATGTCAAATGATGCAATTCCAAATACATGATCGTAGGTAGAGTTTCCAGGAGGCATTATTCAAACTTCCCAACCTAGAAAAATGAATCACGTCATCCAATGTAGTAGTGTACTGCTACACACAGCGGCTTACAGGCCTTCATTTGCTGGTATGGAACCAATATAATAATACCTAAAAGCTAGAGCTGGTTTAGTAGAAATTCAATGACTAAAAGCTCCATGGATGAAGGAAAACACTTTACATCAGGCAAGAAACACGGATGAGAAAACATTGGATTTGAGGGAACTTCAGTCATAAAAACCATGTAAGAATTTGGATTCCTTTTAAGAGTAGGGGCCTAATTGATACACACAATATGGTGGTATAAATATTGCGACTCATCAGGCATTTTCTATGGAAAAAGCTATGAGGCTAATTTACTGATATCCCCTTGAAACAGAAGGGATTCAGTATACAACCATACTCAAATGACTGTTACTAGGGCTCTGTTTGGAACCAAAGAACTATGGTTACTAAGCAGTCAACACCCAGTTAATATGCAACTGGCAGTTGCAGGAAAGTTTGGATGAACATATGAACCATGATTAATGTGTAAACCATATTACTTGCACTCATTTCATGAATCAAAGGTGGATTTATATACAACTGAGAGCTATATTTATTGTGTTGGTTTTTTATTTATGTTTTGATTTTGATGATTTGTAGAATTGGAGGTCAAAATTGGACACACAAGTGTTATCAATGAATTGGACATACAAGTTAAGGTCTAATGTGATGTAAATGTGTGTTTTTGTTTTTGTGTTCTTTTTTTTTTTTTTTTTTTTTTGCATGTGACAATTCAAACTTTTCTTATTTCCTTTTTCTGCCATCAGTTTTGGATTATACTTTGATCATTGATATGATGATGTTAGGGCAATTCACAATATTTTTCACCTAATCAATGGTCTGGATCACCAAATTGTGTGGTCATGTTTATATGAACTCAAATGCAAGGATTCTATGCAAAAAGTTGTTGCATCTTTGGTTGCTCATTGCGGGTGTTGGAATTCACATTAGGTGGATGGTTCTGCATACTCTATTATGTTTGTTTTTTTGGGTTTGTGTTTTCCTTTTATTGGATTGTGTGTCATAAGCTAGGTTGCAGATTTAGCTTGATTTGGAGGGTCACATAGCCAACTCAAACTCAACGACTTGAGAAAGGGGCATATTGCACAGGTATACTTACAAAGTTAGAAGCCTTATGAAAAAATTGTAGTTTTCTTCTGTGAGAAAGGTTTTATAGGTCTTGATGCATTAGGATGTAGTTTATCCTTAACACAAGTTGGTGATGAAGACTACTTGCTTGATTTGATGGTCTATATATGGGTGAGGATACCCCAACAATCTTCCATATTCACATCCTACCCATGTGACGCTTGGTCTTTTCCAAACAGTTTCTTTTTTTTTTTTTTTGCCCTTTATCATCTACATATAGGCTAAGATTGGTACTTATATGAACTTGCTGAAAAGTACTTTGTATATGATGGAAAAAAGTCTATTTACTGTTGGGGCTCTTCTGAACCACCTTCTTTGGTGTCCTAGATGCTATTTTTCTTCCATGAGAACCATCTTGTGGGTTGAATGTTGAAGTCACCCTATTTCAATGTTTTTTAAGATATTAAAAGAAGGTTTTTTTGTTTTGTTTTGGACCTGCATTGGATCCTTGAGTATGTTCTAATTGAATGGAAAGATAATACCCACTCTTGGATTATATCTTCTTTCTTTTCTGACTTGTTTTTCTTTTTTTCTTTTTAACATTCTGAAGTTAATTATTATCCTTTCTTACTTGTTTTCTTGGTGATATAGTCAGGGGATATTGAGTTTGGCCTTTCATTGAGGCTTTGGATCAATTTTCCTATTGTGTAGAATTGGGCATGTAATTTTATTAAACCCAGATAACTCTAGATAACACTCAGGTGTAAGATCTCTTGAACATTTAATTAGTCTTTAGCTTTATTTACGCAAATCCTAGCAACTTCTGCCTTTCATGTCAATCTTATGCCTGTTTGAATGTTGTTGGTGAACAGGTAGCTAGAAGGTATTTGTGCAATTTACCCAGTACTGTAGAGATTTTTTTTTGGATATTCAAATTTGTAGCTAATGAGAAGCTGTCAAGCTGAAGATATGTGTTTTCATTTCTTTTTCTAAACCAATAGTTGAGTTTGACCAATGCTTCGATTGTAATTTACTTTCATAAAACTGAGCCAAAATCTCGTAAGAATCGATGCTCAAAGGTAAGATTTTTGCTATGAAAATCCCTTCTTTTCTTTGTTGCTTCACCTTCCACCTTCATCTGCTTCTTGATTTATTTATTTTTTTTAAATTTTTTGGTTGTATCTGATGGAATTGGTTGTTTTGTTGATAACAAGTGTCCTGCTCCCAAGTGAGGGCCACGTTTAAGTTTCATCTTTTAAAACCATTGTCGGGTTGTCGTAAAGGCCTATTATCACAGCAGAAAAACTTCTTCAATATAAAAGAAAGCCCAAAAAGCCTCAACAGTAGGCTATCGAGAACCAATGTTGCTGTGAAATCCCTAAAAACACCAACGAACGTATGTTATTTTCCTTTCATCATTGAAGAAGACGAGCATTTTGTTTAATTCATTTTGTTTTCTATTTCTGACCCATTTGTTGTGATTCTTCTTCCCCTTTCAGACTGCCCAGGTCCTCAATCAGGCTTGAATGGAACATCAAATTCATGTGAAGGATGCCCAAATTATGAAGCCTGTGCAACAACTCCAAAAGGACCGGACCTAGGTGTGGATTATCCCTCTTTTGTTGTCCTTGGATTGGTTTCTTAGTCTTGTTCTTAATACTAGAAAAAATACTTTGTTGGGTTGTTTTTGTTTACTGATGTCAAAGAATACTTTGTTGGGTTTTTTTGTTTACTGATGTCAAGTTTTTTTTAGTGATTATTGAATTTGTTGAATATGACCAAAATCTACGAAGTAGAAGTACATCTGCATGATAGAGAGTAGTGTTTTATGGGCAAAAGTTTTTCCCTTTTTTTTTAAATTTTTATTAATCTACCATTTCATTGATGTATTTATATATATATATATATTTTGCAGGATCTAAATGAATCGAGGTTTGAGCTACTAACTCAGATACAAGGATTGAAACCAGTAATTCTTGGAATTTCTCCTCTTTTTTAAATATGTGATGCCATTATATTGATGTTCTAAATACTCAAAAAAAAAAAAAAAAGGAGTGGCTGACTTTGTTTGCGTTTTTAAATGCCAGGTGATGAGATGGCCCTTTTCTTTCTCTTGCCTTTATTCATTTAGTCATAACTTGATATTTTGCTGACTTTCACACAGGTTCTTATTTGTTTATATGGTTAGTTAAATCATGCCTTAAATGTTATGCATTTTAGTTTGTTACCTGAAAATGCATAGTCCATAGTTACATAATTGTTTCAAGAACTGGTTGGTCTTTTTGTTTATGTACTATGGTCCTTTTCTACTATTGCTTTGAGAATGAATTTTGGTCTCCCGATCTAGACTCCTCTTGGACTAGAGAAGAACCAGAGACGTCATCCTTCAATTCAGATCTGTCCTCCAAGAATCATTAGGAAAATCAAGGAGAGCGCGCACTTCTTTGTACACTTCTATCTCCTAGCCCCTAAGATCAGTAGAGAATTTCACAGTTTGATTTGTTTTATTTTGTATTACTTTTCTGCTTTCAATTTGTGCATTTTGTGGTGTTGAAGTTTGATTTTTATGGAGGAGGTTGTTGATGGTGGGCATTGGGTAATTTGAGGTGTAATTGTTGGAAATTAGGATACTATTTTATGAATAAAAATTTAGGAAATGTCTCATTTCTCTGCTATTGATTTACTATTGATTTATCAATTTTCTTTTATGCCTTTTCTTCTTTAAATCTATTAATTTTGTAGTTTTGAGGTTGTTAATGGTGGGCCGTTGACTCCGCACGGGCTCAACTAGTCATACAAAACAAGTTCCACACAACAAACAGTTCAACATGAAGTTACCAAACAAGTTCTTCACAACATAGCCTCAACACAAACTGGTCTCAGCATAATAATGGAAATAACATGGGAACAATGCCAAATGGGGTCTTTCTTTCCCTTTCTCATCTTTATTCTGCTTGTTACAAGTTAGATTGTAATCCATCCTCATAAGCCGTGTTCCAAAATTTGTTATTCCCCTTTGTTTTCAGTTTTCTTAGTTCATTTGGTTAAGGCAGTTTCTTTTTTGTCATTTCTTGTAACTTGACAGGACTTACTACCATGTCACCCTGGCACACAATGGACTGATTTGGGGTTTTTTTTTTTCTGGCCAGCTGAGATATACATACTTGGAGATAATTGATATAAATTTTAGAATATATATTTCATGTGAATATATATGATGAAAAACCTGAAATTCCTTATAATAAATGGCCTAACATAACTCCTTCACAAGCAACTTTTTGATCCTGCATCAATATATTTCTATTTTAGGATGACTAGCATACTCCATTTGGTCGTTTTCTTCTCATCAGTGGCCGATTCATTTGGGTATAACCCCCCCAAGTATGATAACTTATCATACTTTTTGAAATTTAATAGTTATTTGCTTCTTCCTTTGCAACTAGATGAATCAATGGTTACTTAGTTCGCAACTCATCTAATAATTCAAGTTCCCAGTGTGCATTTCACTCACCACCTATTGGAGCTCGCTAATTCATTGTTCTAGGTTCAATTTGTTTAGCTAATTGTGGTAGGCTTTTTTTTTTTTTTTTTTTGTAGCTAAGGATCGCTAATTCACTATCAACGATTACTATGAAAAATGAATTTGTATAGTTCTCCTTATTTATCAAAATTTAATTTTCTCTTATGAGGACATGAATTTGTATAGTTCTCCTTATTTAGCAAAATTTAATTTTCTCTTATGAGGACATGAATTTGTATAGTCCTCCTTATTTATCAAAAGAGGAAATAGTTTCTTGCTACTAATGACATATAGGGCGGTTGATTAAGTTTCTCTCTCTCTTTCTCCTTTTTCCCATTTGGTTTCCTACAAGAGTTCTTAGGTTTTCTTCTACTTGGAGATCCCATCATTCTCTTTGAGAAGTTTTCTAAGAGGGTTATAGCGTGGAAGAACATAGAGGAAAACGGAGATCAAAATATGCGAAAAGAGTTTTTGTAGAGATCAAGTTTCAACTACTCGATTTGAGCGCAACCAAACTCCAAAGGTAGTTATCTATTATCTATTTGCTTTAGAAGATTTAGTTGTGCTTGTTTGTTTCTTGATCTATTTTCTTGATGGATTATTTGATCTTAATGAATGAGATTAGGGTTTTAGATCTCGGGGTTGGGTTTTTGCCCTTATGGGTATTTGATCCCTGCATCAAGTGGGTCAAAAGTTGGTAAATACATATCCACGAGGCCCACCTACTTCCAACAATTGGTATCAGAGCGATACCTAGATTCTTATTGTGTTAGATCGGTCTTCTAGTCTCTACATGAGAAGTGGAGGGGATGGATTTAGGGTTGTGTAAGGATCAGTTTTTGATGTTTTTTTTTTTTTGCATGTATTATGTTTTCTATATGCATGAGAAGGAACTGGTTGGGCAAAAATCGTTGTTTTTCTTCCAACAGCGTGTCAAGCACACGAGGGGATTCATCCTCGCTCGAGTGGACCTGGTGTGAAGTGCCTGCTCGAGCGGGTTCATTTCCGCTCGAGCGCATAGGACTGCTGTCTATTTTGACAATTCGAATTTTTAATCATGATGAATGGCACCTTCTTAGCCCTAGTTTCTATTGTATATGTGATACCAACCTTGCAGATGGTTGTCCTCTCCATGTGGCCCCACAAGTTTCTTTTTTTGTTATTATTATTGGTTATGTTGGGCAACTTGTAAAGGTCATCATGGTTTCCTTGGTTTTCCCGCGAAAGGGCAAGGCATGATGGTTTCCCCAAGCCCATTTTATTTCTATTAATAGATTGCCATGTAAATCTCAATTTTTGAGATATAGGAATTTTATGTATTTCTTAATTTTTATTATTTGTAAATTCCGGCGGCTTTCAAGTCAAGATAGATGGTGACAATGGACTCTTGATCAAAGAGTTTGTGATGGCCAAAGAGTTTGGAGTTACTGAAAGAATTTGAGGAATCCCAAGGAGTTTAGAAGATGAAAAAGTCCAACACATATTTCCGCATTGGGCCACGTGGAAGAGAGGACTTACTAAAATTAGAATTTCTAATTTGGCATGGATACTTGTTTTATTTAGAGTTTCTATATTTGCATGGTTACTTTATTTAGCATTTTTATTTCTTTCCAAAAACTGATCCAAACACAACAGTTTTAGAATATCATAAAATGCATATTTCAGCCATAAATCGTAAAAAATGCAATTCAAAGTAAACGACTAAAGCATAATGCCTTGACATGCCTTTGAATCCCCCAGCATGCGTTGTGATTGAAAAATATGCTATTGATTGCACCAAATACGGTTTGCTGTCAGAAGTCACTTAGAATCCCACGAGATTACTTAAGCCTGAATTTGCATGAAACTAGTTTTAAAGGAAAGAAGATATCCCAAAATTTTATAGAGTACGTCTTTCAACTATGAATAGCGTGAAATGCGGTTTAAAGTTTATATTTTTCTAGAACCACATAGAACGCGATTTAACATTAAAATAGCGCTCGAATTGTCTGAAGTATTGGTTTCGGTCTTAGACAATCCTAAATCGCATGTAAAGTGTTCCTAACCCTTACTCACTTGAAACAAATTTTAGAGTGAAAAGTATTACCGAATATACTAAAATGCATATTTTAATTAGAAACGGATTAGAATTGCATGAAATGTGATTTGGAGTCAACATTTTCCTTGAGCAGTCTAGAATCCCCCTACTCCCGGTGCGAAGCACGGGTTTCAGTCTGAAACGACCCTTAATCCCATATAATGCGTTCCTAACTCTAGTATCGCTTGTGAAACTCATTTTAAATAGGTAGCATTTCAGAATATCTTAAAATGCGTATTTCAATATAAAATCACAGGAGTTTCAGAACACCTAAAAATGCCCCTGAATCATTGAGTACGTGTTTTTATCAAAATATAAGCTATAGATTGCAAAAAATATATTCTTTATTAGCCAGAAACAGCATTGAATACCATTAGATTAGTTCTTTTGCCCTAATCTGCTTGAAATCCATTTTAAAGTAAAAGGATAACACCGAAATTTCGAGAGTTCGTCTTTCACTTTAACGTAGTTTACAACCAACGTTTATCCAGGCTCTCCTTAGAATTCCCTACGAACTGTCCGAATCATGACTTTTAGTCTTATACAATCCTTAACCCTCTGCAATGCATTCCTAATCCTTGAATCACGTGTAATACATTTCAAAACAAAACGTATCTTAGAATTTCGTATAACTCGTATTTCTGCCCATTATCGAAACATTTTAGAGTAAAATATTAGACCATTAAACCCTTAAATGCCCTAAAATCGTCTAGCATGCTTTTTCATCCAGATATTGGCTATTGATTGCGCGAAATACAATTTTCATTCAAAAAATGTCTTAGAATCCCCACGAGATTAGTTCTTAAGCCCGAATTTGACTGAAACACATTTTAAATGTAAAAGATATTCAAGAATTTTCTAGAGCGTGTCTTTCAATCGTAAATCGCGTGAAATGCAGTTTAGAGACAATATTTTTTTAAAGCCGAATAGAACGCGATTTTATATTAAAATAGGCCTCAAACTACCAGAGGCACGCGTTTTGGTCTTAAACAACTCTAAATCTCATTTGAAGCATTCAAAACCCTATAATTGCATGAAATTAATTTTTAAACAGAAAAGTATCTCAATATATCTAAATCGCATATTTCAGCATAGAGTGGTAGGAAATGAATTTCAAAGCAAAAGACTAAAATCTCCAGCACGTGGTTTTATCTACTTACAGGCTATTGATCGCATGAAATAAGTTTTTTGTCCATTAGAAACGAGCTTGAATCCCACGAAATTAGTTATTAAGTCTTAATTTTCCTTAGACATGTTTTATGGTAAAATGATCTCATATATTTTTCTAGCGTGCTTCTTTTAACCATAAATTGCTTCTAACGCGGTTTACCCCCATATTTTCGCATAGACAACTAGGAAATCTCCTTCGAACTACTCAAAGCACAGGTTTTTGTCTTAAACAACCCTGTTCCCCTACAATACATTCGTAATCCCAGAATCAAATTTATTTGAAAGAAAAACGTATATCAGAATATCCTAAAATGCATATTTCAGCCAAGAATTGTAAAAAGTGCAATTCAAAGTAAATGACTAAACCATAATGCCTGACGTGCCTTTGAATCCCCCAACATGCGTTGTGATTGAAATATTCATTATTGATTGCACCAAATATGGTTTGCTGTGAGATTACTTCTTAAGCCCAAAGTTGCGTGAAACTCGTTTTAAAGGAAAAAAGATATCCCAAGATTTTCTAGAGCGCGTTTTTCAGCTGCGAACAATATGAAACGCGGTTTAAAGTTTACATTTTCCTAAAACCATATAGAGTGCGATTTAATATTAAAATAGCGCTCGAACTGCCCGAAGAATGCGTCTCGGTCTTAAACAACCTTAAATACCATATAAAGTGTACCTAATCCTAGACTCGCTTGAAATCCATTTTTGAGAGAAAAGTATCTCTGAATATACTAAAATGTGTATTTCAGATTGAAACGGATTAGAATTCTGTGAAATGCAATTTGGAGCCAATATTTTTCCAGAGCTGTCTAGAATCCCCTAAACCAGGCTCGAAGCACAGGTTTCCTAATCCTAGTCTTAAACGACCTTTAATCCCTTGTAACGCGTTCCTAGAGCTGTCTAGAATCCCCTACTCGCGGCGCGAAGCATAGGTTTTAGTCATAAACGACGCTTAATCCCATGTAATGCGTTCTTAACCCTAGTATCGACTATAAAACCCATTTTAAATAAAAAAAGCATATCAGAATATCTTAAAATGCGTACTTCGACATAGATATACACGAGTGCATTTCAATGCAGAATATTAGTTCATAGTAACCTAAAATACCCCTGAATCATTGAGTACACATTTTTATCGAAATATAGGCTATTGATTGCAAAAATTACATTATTTGTTAGCGAGAAACGGCCTTGAATACCATTAGATTAGTTCTTTTGCCCTAATTTTTTTTAAATCCGTTTTAAAGTAAAAGGATAACGCCGAATTTTGGATAGCGTATTTCACTTTAGATCTGTGTGAAATGAAGTTTGCACCCAACATATTTGCCGACTACCTACAATTCCTTACGAATTGCCCGAATCACGACTTTCAGTCTTATAAAACCCTTAACCCTCTACAATGCGTTCCTAATCTTAGAATATCGTGAAACACATTTTAAAACAAAACGTATCTTATGATATTGTAAAACTCGTATTTCCGCCCAAAATCGTATGAAACACATTTCAGAGTAAGAGAAGACCATTAAACCCTTAAATGCCCCGAAATCGTCATGCATGCTTTTTCATCCAGATATAGGCTTTTAATTGCACGAAATACGATTTTCATTTAGAAATGACTAAAAACCCCCACTAGATTAGTTCTTTAGCCTGGATTTGCCCGAAACACATTTTAAATGAAAAAGATATTCAAGAATTTTCTAATGCGCGTCTTTTAACCGTGAATCGAGTGAAATGCAGTTTAGAGACAACATTTTTCTAAAGTTGAATCAGTACTACAATTTAGCTTTTTTGCGACGCAACAAAAGCGTCGCAGATACCACAAAAAACGTCACAATAAGTATTTGCGACGCAAAAAACTTGGCGTCGCAAAGGGGTCGCAAATAATGGGGTCGCAGAAAGATTAGCGACACTAAAGACTGCAGCGTGGCAATTGGAGAGAGTATTTGCGACGGTTTCAAAGAGTTGCTAATGACGTATCAATTGTGACGGCTTATCAGCGTCGCAAATAATGATTTATTTGCGACGGCAAAATTGCGTCACCAATAATTTATATCTGCGATGATTCATAAAAGTCGTTAATAAATCATTAAGGGCAACACTCTTATAAAGTTGCAAATAATCATTTTTTGCAACATTTTTGTGGTGTCATAAATAATCTTCATCTTTTTACCATGGAGTTATCTGCAACGTAATAAAAGCGCCGCCAATAATAATTTTTCAACAAAAAAATATTTTTTTAATATTTGTAAAAAATATTTAATTTTCATGTTTTGATACCTAATCAATACAAATATAATCTCATCATCCATTCACAAATCTTTAATGCAAAGTCATCATTAGATCATCACAATCATATATCTCTAAGTAGCAATTCATGTATGAAAAATAACACTCCATCGACGTAAAAAAATAAACTAAATTAATTAATTGAATTTGAGTGCAATGAAACAGTTATATATCCTCATCACAAATTCTTACTGAAGATACAGAAAAAATTGTGTGGAACATAAATCTATATAATAATTGGTCTCAATTTAACATAAAAACGGTGGTTGAAAGGCGATCTTTGATATGTATCACGGAGAGACAACGAACAATTTCCACGATAAAATGTAGCATCCTCAAATTGATCTGCGCCATCCAAACCGATCCAGAAAATGTTGCTTCTTCTTATTTTCTCTTCATCTCCCATTTCGATCTGTAATAAATACAACAAGATAGATGTTAAAACCTATAAAACAAGCCACACTATTAACTGACCTCCCAACAAAGATTCAGAAAAATAAAAGATTAATCTCATTAAAAGAGAACTAAAATTTCGGGCTTAGGCATAGAAGCAGACACCCAAGTAATAGCATACAAATAATCACTCTCCATCACAAGCTTTGGAAAGAACCAAAGAAGATCTGCAAAGCTACTAGAATTGCCAACACCTCCACTGCATTGGAATCTTTCACTCCCACAGATTCAGAAAACATAACCAACACATCACACCTTTGCTATTTCGAAGAAACTATATAGAACAGTTGACCAATGGGAATTGTACTTTGGACCATTTCTTGCCAAATTCCAAAAATTTTCCTCCACAGATTTTAAGTTTCTTTTCAATGAGTCAACATTTCACTACCTGTTTGCCATGGAGCCCAACCCACATCATCATATACTTTTTTTTACTATATCTATTAAAAAGTGTCGAGTAAAACTAGAATGTTAACATGATAAGTTATCATGGTGATCTGGCCCACTGTAGACCGTCATCAGTGAAAGTTTACACTATGGGAACTTTTCCTTCTAAATATCAAACAAGTGCAGAGAATACAATTTAAATCACAAACCAATAGATTTAAAATACAAGGAATATCCATCTTATGGCTCATTTAACTAAATAACAACTCACTTTAACTGAATCAAGCCTAATACAATTTCAAGGAAAAATTGAAGTACAAAATAACTGAAATAAGAAAGAGAAGAATATATAGTCACAGTTGTATTTTGTCCATCCTATGACTTGAGTTTCAAGATCATAAACAAGAAGAGTTGACAACTCACTTTGATAACACAAGATCTGCATTGACAACAGAGAATAATGAGAAAGCATGAGTACAATCTCTAAAAAAGTAAAATTTATACAAAAACTGACAATCAAGGATTAGGTCACCAGAATCTAAAAATCTAAATGCAGTGTTTATCATTCTTGTATTACATCATCAAAAGTGAAATCGGTTGTTACTGACTGATGTAGATCAACCCACATCCATTATGATGATCAAAAAGCTTTAAAGCTTTTGGATGCTTATGTTCGAGGTCACTGGACCAAACATGTGTCTAGGGAGGTACAAGGATCGAATGCACCCCAAAACAGTCCTCAAAAAATTAATAAATTATACTGTCAGGAACCTGTTTGATAGACAGTCAGAAACTGTTTGTGACATTTGTGAAGAGAGATTCAACATGGTAACTGCAACTAAGAAAACAAAGCACCTTATATCTCAGAATTTATGATGAAATTTTATCCATTTTTATTTGCCTTCTATTTGAACTAAACATGCACCTAATGATGTATAGAAGTAATGAATAAATGTTTTACCATGGAGAAGTGCCCATCTTTTGCGCCATTATAGACTGCATCATAGCCTCCATATTCTTTTGCCAGGATCTCATATCATCCATCTGAGCCTCCATTTGTTGTTTTTGACCCGCCATTTGAACCTCCATCTGAGCCTCCATTTGTTGCCTCTGAGACTCCATCTGAGCTTCCATCCGCTGCAACTGCTCAGCAAACTCTTGAGATTGTCTTTCAGCTGCCGTGGCCCTCTTAGTAAGCTCTTCCACCCGCTGACTATTGTAAAGGCCTGTTGAAGAGGATGGAGGGGCCACGACGCCATGCCCAAGACCTCGGACATATCCAGGCCTTGTATCCAACACTTGTCTGCATATCTCATCATCTGTCAATGGGGAAGAATCATCTTCTGTGGGCTGCGACTGGAGTGTAATCATTTTCTCCTACAAAAGAAAAAAATTCACATAAATATTTACACATGTATAGAAAAACTGAAGAACAAAATAAATAAGTAATTAGATGAAACTTTATAAAAAGTGTCCTTACATAGAGCAGCTGACACTCGGGAGTAGACCAACCCTTATCTTGACTATAGTGTGTCTTATGCCACAATTCTATCCTACCGATTGGAGCATCACGCTGTATAAATTCAAACACAATATTAAATTTAAAAAAGAAGTTAATAAATCAATACTAATTAAAATATTAGAACTACTAATACCGTCTCATGAAGATACTCGACAAATGATTTTGAACCCGCACAATGGTTCACTTTAAGTAGCATTCGGTTTTCAGAATTCTTTTTACTAACTTTCTGCATTTAAGTTAGAGAATTAGAAATGCCTTCAAGATTTTCTAAAAAAAATAATTTCTATGTAGGTAATGCAGTTTAAAATAAAATAAAATTTCACCTGAAATTCTTCTGAACAAAACCTATTGCAGCACAGCTCCCAATCTTCTTGTGACACACCCTCATAAGGTTTTTGGCATGCCTCCCGGTGATTGCCAACCCTCTTATAATGTGAGTGCAATCTGTTCCTATAGTTCTTGAATGTGGATGCTAAATAACTGTTAATAGCTTTTTTCAATCGTGGATTATGAAGATCTATATCAAATTTGTCCTACAAATAAGATGCATTCATAATAAATTTGTCAGGTATATTTTACAGGAAAGAGATTACTTAATTTTGCATCCAACTTTCAAATAACTTAGTATGCAAAATAAAAGCAAAAAATAAAAAATTTGAGGACTGAGGGAATTACCAAAATGCGATCATAGAATATTTGCCTATGTTCCTGTTTAACTGTTGGCCAGGTGTAACTTGCAAAGAGGAGCATACGTTCGACAAATTATGCCAACTTCAGTCTTAAATTCCTTTGCATACTTTCCAACTGGTCTAGACAACCTTTCAGGGATTTCAATCCTTAGCTTTTGACCTGTATCCTTAATAAGCTTGGTAAGGGAGATATTTTTTGACCTCCCACGTCTTCTTCTACTGGAGGTCGAAGCTAAAAAGGAAAAAGAAAATCATTAAAAAAATACATGACATTTAATAATTTTAAAAAAATATAACTAATAGTATTGATCTTACCAACGCTATGTGCCTCTGGCTCAATTGTCGAATCAAATATTGAAGCATCCCGTTCATGTGTTGTCGTTTGCATCCTTCCTGTTATCATAACTAGAAACAAAAGTACATAGAAATAATTCTAGTGAAAATCTGTAAAGCCCCACCGTTTGAAAGATTAGGAGTTGCAAGTTGCAATTCATTCAAACTATGGGCATTACATGATCATTTAGACTACATGTAATGACAATAAGAGATATAATTAAATGTATATAAATGCCCTTTCTATGATATACATTCAACAATTGTATATGTAAAAAATAAAAAAACATATAGAAATATAAAGCATACCTGATATAAAATGAGTTTCATTCAAACTAGTCAACCCCACTGTTGAGTTTCACCCCTTTTAACTACTTGCGGATATGACTTCTATGTATAACTTGAGTTTATAAATACTATTTTGACAGATTAATTAGTGCAGCTATGGAAATTTTTTTTTAAGTATTAATTGATGCACAATTAGTTGAGTTTTTAATGATGAATTAGCCATTTTTGGAAGTTCTGATTCATACATTGCAAAAACTCAACTTATGGGAAGATTTGGGTGTTAGATTTTTATTTATGCCTTTATTCATGCTTCATCTAAAAGTTATGTGCTAGTTTATTTGGGATTTAATTTCGAGTGTATAAAGTATAAACAAATAAAAAACAATCAGATGGTTGTATAGCAAATAAAAAAAATCAGTGTTTTGAGGTGTGCTCTGCTTTGCTCAGTAGTGAGGTTTTCCCTTTGCTTTATTTGTAGTTTCCCATGCTTGCTCTGTGTAGTGCAGAGCAATGCGGTTTTGTGCCTGCTTTGCTGAATTCTGTGTTTTGCTCTTTGCAGTGCAGTGGTGTGTGGAGTTTTGAGATGGGTTGGAGCCATTTAGTGTGGTGCTTTGCAGTGTGCAGTGCTTTGAGTGCAGTAGATTTGAAGCTTCCCTTTTCTGGCTCTGATCTTCTTTGCTGTGTAGTGCTTTAATGAAAATTATACTTTAGCAGTATGCTAAACAATCCTCTGGGCAGCTTTGAAACTGAATATGCAAGATGCCATCCACTGGATAAATTTCAGGATTGAACTGGGTGGGTTGTGATTTGTTAGTAAGCATATGATTTGTAAGAAGCTCCGTAAGCAAATATTCATGAACATTAGAACAGAAATTTTGTCTGACCAAGCAAAAAAAAAAAGTTTCAAGAATTGTGTTGTTCAGGTACTAGTTTCATATTTGAACCAAACATGGGCATGCCAGGATAAAATGGGTCATGGATTATATGTGTATATGTAATACACTGTATATAATAGAAGGCACTGCAGATGAACAACAAGAAAAAAAATAGAAGGCACTGCAGAGGCAGCAAAAGCACAACTCCACTAAGCAGCAGAGAGACTCCACTAAGCAGCTCCACTAAGCAGCAGAGAGACAAAAGCAGCTCTATAGAAGCAGAGAGCTGCACAACACCACAGCAAGAAGAAGAGACACTGATGTTGGTTTTTGAATCACAACCAAGAAGAAGAGACACTGAGGTTGGTTTTTGAATCACAACCAAGAAGAAGAGACACTGAGGTTTAGATATCAGGGAACTGGTAATAAAAAACAAGAAAACATAAGAAAGAACAGGTGTGAGTATGAGGTTTGAGTGAGAATTGTTAGATGGTGAAGTGGAGAGTGAAAGGAAAGTGTATTTATAATTGCAAATGAATGCATTTCATGTAGAAAATTCACCCCACGTTTAGGAAGCGCCCTGTAGATTCAGGACTTCAGAAACAAAACATGTGTAAAAAATTATTATAAAATGGAAGAAAAGTGAAAAATGTGTAGTGGGTTGTCCACTAATCTACCTAAACCATCTTCTCTATGGATCATAGATTAGTGCATACTGCAAGTGCTTTCCTGAATATACTGGTGCCTTCGGTGCATGACTGCTGCACCAAGGAATTGAGTGCTAAAGCATGTTGTAAAGATTGCAAAAGAAAATGATGTGCATTCTTGATTTAAGGTCTCATATGATCTCAGCACACCCAGTTAAAAATGGAAAAAATAAAAAAGATGAGATGGCTCTGCTCCCAGAATCGGTCAAAACAGAGTTCTTGAGACAGTTCTGAAGTATTCTACGCCACTCTAAATCAAACTAGATCCCAAATTTTGGTAGACAATGAGTTGCAGGGATTGAAATTCGCAGGATTGAAGAGTAGGATGGAACAGCAGCAAAACATGAATCATACAGAAACCTCAATGAAACCACAACTTTCTGGATTGTGTTTCAGAAAGTTTTGCTCAATTCACACCTACAATTCTGGAACAGCAATTTTTAGAAAAATCACCTGAAAGTTATATTAAAAATATGAAATTGGAATAACTAAATACAGTTGAATGGCCCTATGTTTGGCTAAACTACTTTGGACTCCTCTACTTTATGCACAAAAAACTTATAATTCTATGGTCCTATAAAATCCCAATTACAAAAGCTACAAAACCAAGAAAAAACATACAGACTTAAATTCAGTCTCACTTGCCACAGCAGCATAGGAGATTGCCAACTTCCACTATCAGAACAACCAAACTAAGGCAACAACTAAGATGATAGAAACAATTAGAGTGAGACAAATTTAGAAACAAGAGGCTGCCACTGGGTTGAGTTGACAGGGACAGGTGAGTCAACCAGATGAATATATAGTGACCTGGTAAGGGCGAGTCTTGTCCCAAACACATTTGACCTATTTGGTCAACTAAAACCTTGTTCCACTTGGCTTGGTAAAGACAAGTCGGCCAAGTCGAACTCAAAAGAAACTTCATGTGATCTTGATCTTGAAACCAGCGTAGAAAAGCTTCTGCTATGATCCAAAAAGGAGTTCTTTTGTTTTCCCATCAAATTGTAATCAAGTGCATGTATGATGGATTATGTTTTACTGGAAGTCAATGTAATTATTTGGGGTTACTGGTATGTTGGAGATTAAGATGGATGCAGCAGTGGACTATGGTTTTAGTGGAAGTCAACGAAATTGGGTTACTGGTCTGGGTGTCCATGTCCTTGTGCATTCTACCCTTGTCATCTTTCTCTAGTGTGATTTCGCTTTCAAGTCGAACAAATATTAATTGTATTGTTCCTCATACGCCAGAGAAATTAAGCAAGGCCTTATTATATGTTCAGTGGGGTGGAACTCACTAAAATCAAGACAGCTAAGAGAAAATCCTACAGGAGTTGGATCAGTAGACTTTGTTAGATCGATCCTCTTTATAAGATGTTATTCCCCTCCTTTTTCTTTTGGTATTCTATTGATGCATTTTATATATCATTAATTTGAAGGTGGATCCAACTCTTATTAGGTTAAAACCTACACAGAAACAACAGCCAAATGGATGGATAAATCTTTTCTTAGAAGTTCTGTTCTGGTTTTTTTTTTTAATTGAACTTTATTAAAATATGAACAAATGCCAAAAAGGTCAAGCGTCTGCAAGTTTCCAGCCATCTTCAGGACCAACCATGTAGATGCTTAGGAATGAAAATGCGGGTCTAGGTGGATCCACGGGTCAATAATGTACCGGACCTGAACCAAGATTACTAATAGGGGACTTGTACCTGACTCAGTCCATGTTACAGGACCACATCCATACCTGAGTGAATTATAGATAGTCACTGATCTATATATTTTTTAGATTATGCCCACCAAGTTTTGATGGGGCAGGAGTACAGTACACAAGATTATTCCACCACAGCACGGCAGCAATACAACACAAAACAGCACCACAAAACATTGCACATCACAGCATGTATCCACCAAAGCCAAGCACAGCACCAACAAAGAAAGAGAAACACCAAAACATAGCACAGCACCACAGCAAGAAAGAAAAAAAAAAAGAAAGAAAGAGAGAGCAGAGGCAGAAAGCAAAAGGTTCTATATTAACATGAATTTGAAAGTAATCAGTAGAAAGATATAAAAACCATAGATTCAATAATCCATTTCATGAGAAAATATATAAAACAGTAACACAGGAACCCAGTAGTCAAATACCTCATAACTGATAGAATTTTCATTAAAAGGGTGAGCAGACAAAAGGTCCTCAGAAGTATTTCATCCGACATAAAAATTCATGCAGAAGGAAGAGGTGGTCAAGCCTATTTGACATGGTTCCTGATATCGAGAGTCTTGATAATTCACAATATTTTATTACTATTATTTTTTTTACCCCCTGAACTTTTTTATCTTGTGAAATTACAAGAAAGCGTCATAATGCTTTATTGCAGAAAATAAAATCAAATAAAATAAAAATTAAGAATCTATATCAGTATCATCGTCCGTCGGCATTTCCTCTTCTTCATCAGTACAATAGTCCATCCAAGTATCATCTTCTGCATCACTTTCGTCATCATTAATGAAACCGTCATCTGTTTGATCTGACTCCACGTTCATTACCACAACATTAGCATCAACTTCATATGTATCAACATCCGTCCTATTTAGAGACAATGGTTCAATTTCCTTATCATTTTCTTCATTATCCATGACATCAGGAGTTTGATGATGTCGAACAATACTGTCAACTTCTAAATGTTCCTCTTGTTGGAATGCATCACCCCCAATCGAATCTTGCTCTTCCTCCTCAACCTCTAAAACATCATAGACATTTCTCGGCTTTATCATTTGGACAACTTGCCAATTTCCTTTAAGTTTGGCGTCCTTGAGATAAAAGACTTGTATGGCTTGAGATGCTAGCACATAAGGTTCATCTTTATAGCACGTTCGAGATACATTAACACTGGTGAAGTATGCGTCTATATGAATTCCTGTCTTTTTATTACCAACATCCCACCAGTCACACTTGAACAATATAACTCGTTTTTTAAAGCAGTAATCCAATTCAATAATGTTTGTTAATACACCATAATATTGGATCTCCTTATCACCTTCATACACTTTCACAGCAACACCACTATTTTGAGTTCGACGATGCTTTTCACTTTCCTTTGAGTGAAACCAAATCCCATTAACGATGCAGCCAGCATACTGTGTCACTCGCTTATCAGGACCACATGCTAATGAATATAAATCATCGGTAGCTTCGGGTGATTTCTGTTGGCGCAATAGTTGCATCTATTGATAAAAAGTGTACGGCACACACGTCTAAAAGTCAATAAATATTTTGAATTACATATAATTTAAGCACCTTATATGTATGAACACTTACACGTTTTTGAAACCATTTAGCAAATTGGCTTTGATGTCTTTGTTGGACATTGTGTATGCTTTCCCCTTGAAGCTCTGACTTGTGCTCCCTATATAAGAAGTATATGCCATTATAATACGAATGAAAGATTTAATATACCAATACTTCATATGCAATTATTTTATAGGTACATACTTCACTTACTCACGATATGACGCAATTTCCTCGGAATTATTTAGCACGTAATATCGAATTTTGTTATACTCCACTATATCCAATATCCCATATGATCCAGATCCTAATGGCCGAACAATTTGTCCAAAAACATGAAGCCCTTCGCATGATTGCCCCTGACCTCCATCATAATTTCGTTCTTCATGGTTGAATTTTGTTTCTATTCCTTCAAGATACATAGAACAAAATGAGAGGCATTCACTGTCAATATATGATTCTGCAATTGAGCCTTCTGGACATGCTTTGTTGCGCACATATTGCTTTAGAGTGTGCAAGAATCTGTTTATAATTTTATAGTTACTAAATAATAAATTAAGAAATTACATTCATAAAGACATCATATAAAAATGAATAACATATACACATCACCTTTCAATAGGATACATCCATCGGTACTGAACAGGTCCACCAATTTTCGCTTCATATGGCAAATGAACTGCTAAGTGAACCATGACATCAAAGAATGCCGGTGGAAATATTCGTTCCAGCTTACAAAGTATTATGGCAATGTCCCTTTCCATCTTCTCTAACACATGCAACTTTAATGTCTTACTGCACAACTCGTTAAAGAAAATACCCAACTCAATCAATGGAATACAAACATCATCATTCAAATATCCACGTATTACAACCGGGAGAAGCCGTTGTAAAAGGACGTGACAGTTATGACTTTTCAATCCTGATATTTTACCATCTATAGTGTTCACACAACGAGATATATTAGATGCATATCCGTCTGGCAACTTAACCGATTTAAACCATTCACAAAAACTCTTTTTATCTGCACCAAAAAGTGTATAGCATGCAGGTGGCACCAATACTTTATCACCGTTCAGGATTAAGTGTAATTCCTTTCGTATACCCATTGCCTCTAAATCCATGCGAGCTTTCACGGTGTCTTTTGTTTTCCCATCTAGATTCAACAATGTTCCTAACACATTATCACAAATGTTTTTTTCTATGTGCATCACATCCAAATTATGACGAAGCTTTAGTGCTCGCCAATATGATAATTCAAAAAATATGCTCTTCTTTGTCCAATTCAACTCCATTTCAGTGCGTTTCCTCTTCTTATTGTTTGGTGCCTTGCCAAATTTGTTAGGTTGGACACATTCTAATTGTGCGAAAACTTCATCCCCAGATAACTTCTTAGGTTTCGACTGGCGCTCAATATTACCATCAAAGTGATCCATGTAACGGCTTCGCCAAGCATGCCTGGGCGGCAAGAAACGACGGTGGCACATGAAACATAGCTTTCGTCCATGCTTCAAATACATTGAACATGCATCCTTGTTGCAAATTGGACATGCCATGTACCCCTTCGTACTCCAACCAGACAAGTTTCCATACGCAGGAAAATCATTAATAGTCCATAAAAGTGCTACATGGAAATTGAATTTCTTTCTTGTCACTATATCAAAAGTCTCTACGCCATTTTCCCATAGTTCCTTCAATTCATCTATCAATGGTACTAGGTATACATCGATGTCATTTCCGGGTGCTTTTGGTCCAGGAATAAGTAATGACATGAAAAGGAAGGGTTCTTTCATACATTTCCAAGGTGGCAAATTATATGAGATAAGCATGACAGGCCACTTGCTATAGGAAGTGCTCATGTCCCCAAAGGGATTGAACCCGTCGCTCGCGAGGCCAAGACGGACATTACGAGGATCTTTCGCAAACCACGGATAGCCCTTGTCAAATTCCTCCCAAACTTGACTATCTGCAGGATGCCTATATACATTATCCTCCCCAACTCGCTTTTCCTTGTGCCATCTCATATCTTCAGCCGTCTTTCTTGATATAAACAACCTCTGCAGTCTAGGCTTCAACGGAAAATACCGTAAAATTTTTTGAGGAATCTTCTTACCCTTACCTTCAATAAGTTTATACCTCGGCTCACCACATTCTGGACAATTAGTTTTATGTTCATGCTCCCTCCAAAAGAGTGCACAATCATATTTGCATGCATCTATAGGAACGTAGCCAAGACCCAAGTCCCGCATATACTTCTTAGCCTCATAATATGACTTAGGAAGAGTCTCACCAGTAGGCAATGCCGCTTTAATCAATTGAAGATTCATATCAAATGATTTGTTACTCCAACGGTTGATTATTTTTACATGCATCAACTTCACAAGGAATTCCAATTTTGAAAACTTCTCACACCCTGGATATAGTGGAAGGTGCAAATCATTTAACATCAAATCAAATGGTTGTGGAACCAAGTCATTTGAGATCGCATCAGATGGTTGTGGATCCTCATATGCTGCACTAGGACCATGACTACTAGATGCTTCCCTTTGTGGATTATTTTCCAAATTAATATTTATCTCATACCTTCCCGCACATACATCTGCTAACATTTCCTGCAACCCATCACAACGTTGCTCTACACCACCATCACCATCATCGTCTTCATCCTCACTCATCTCTTCAAAATCTTCGCCATGAAATACCCACCGAGTATAAGTCTTATCCATTCCATTTTCCTCTAAATGTGCTTTAACCATATTAATGGGTTTGAAATATCTATTGTTGCACTTGTTACATGGACATTTTATCCTATTGCCTTTATCCGCATATTCACGTGCATACTCAATAAAGTCTTTAACTCCTTTCATGTAAGTAGGTAAATGCCTACCCCGAAGCTGCATCCAACTTTTATCCATATTTAACTCCCTACCACAAGAAGAACAAATATAAGTATTATATATTGATGAGAAATTACTTGATTCCCTACCACTAGTTTATGTTGTTACTGACACTAAAATGTCCATTAGAAGTATTCCCAAATAGCATAAAAAAAATTACCTTTTTACTACGCCTCATAATACATGCCTCTTAACATTTCACCCATTTGAAACGTTTGAAAAACACGTCTTAGTATTAAGAACCACATCTTAAGTCATGCCTTATAATACAAGCCTCTTAGTCTTGAGAAACGCTGAGCAAGGTGTTTTGCCTGTGATGAGTGTGACACCGGGTCCTTTGATTAAGATGGGCATCACCATAGTCTTAACCTCTAAATCCTTGATAACAATGTCTCACCATTTTAAGAACTCTGGAGTAGCGAAATGGGAATGTGAGACCCAGTACATTAATCAATATGAACTTCACTATCATGTTGCCTGATGCTGTGTCCATCTGGTGGCCCATGTTTCGAAATTCTAGATAAACAATCTGTGTCCAACGGCGGAATACGTCTTTTCAATCCAAACCGTTCAACCAAAAAGAACCCATGAGAAGGACCTAAAGTGTGCAGGTCTCTGGCCCATTCATCTTTCCAAACTTATATCATTCAAATGACAGACCATGTGATTTTATCGAATGAAAATCAATCAATCTAATAGTGCCATAATTGTGGGATACAATAGGCCGAAAACACCAACATCTAGAAGATATTAGAGGAAAATTCCACATCATTTCAACTATGTTGGGTGTTTTACTAAGTGGGTTCTCATCATTTCTCTTTGATTTTTCGTCTGCTGTGAGCTCTTGTGATTTGGGTGAGTGCTTTGTTTCTTTGGGTGTTTGGTAAATGCAATATCTTTACTTAGTTGCTGTGTTCTTCTTTGGGTTTTGGATTCTGAAACTCTTTGGTTCTGCAGATTGTCTGTACTCTGTAGAAGTTGTAGTAAAAAGTACAGTCTTTCTTTGGATGAATTAAAGTTCTTTGATTTTTTTTTTCAGTTCTAGCATTTATTTTAGGATTTGGGTTTTAAAGAACTTGTGAACAGGCATTTCTGTTGTTTGTGGATTTTTTTTCCTTTATGATTTTTCTTTCTTCTTTGTTTTTTTGCTTTTATTTTTGGTGGGGAAAGTGGGGGTTGATGGTTTTGGTTATACAGAATATATGCTTATAGTGTTTTTTTTAAAGGAGTTTTTCTTTGATTCTCTTGGTTGTTGTGTTTTGATGATTTGGGGTTTGGAGAATTCATGATAAAGTTGCTACTTTGATTAAATTGCCCTTTGACTTGTAAGTTCTTCTTGTGCTCTGGGTATTTGGCTTTTGTGAATGTTGTGATGAAGGGTGCTTCATGGATGACTGAAGTTCTTTGATTTTCAATTGTAGTGTATTGTGATTATTTTGAGTATTTTTGTTAAGTAACTGGGAACTTTATTTTTCCATTGGCTTTGAGTTTTAAGGTTTTCTTGTTCTTTCCTCAGATTATTTGATGAAGGTGCTGCTTGGAGTGATTAAAATACTTCTATTTTCAACATAAATGATGATTCTGATTAATATTGATCGGTTGAACTTGTGATGAATGAGATTCTTCTTCTAGTTTTCAGTTGCCATAATGTTTTGAGGATGTGATTTCTGCTGAACTTGTGATGAAACTGTTATTGGGTGACTTATTTCTGTTTCAGTTACTTGGTTTTATGACGAGTTTTTAGAAATGACTAATTTGGCATTTTCTGATTTGCAATTGCGCATGTGATGGTGCTTATTATGTGATTGGGCTTACTTGATTATGCAGTTGAAGGCATCTTTTGAGGTTATTGGCTTTCAAAATATATGATAAAGGAGCTTTTAGGGAATGGCCAAAATGGGAGTTGAAGAACCTGAGTCAGAGGGGCCTGCAGATGGTCACAGAACACCCGTTCATCATCCAAACCAGAGGGTATTTTATATTGTATGTTTTGAATTAGACCACTAGGCTGATTTTCTCCAGATTGTTTTATGACTTTATGGTTTCTCAAATTATGGCTTTGGCTTTTACAGTTCATTCATTGTCAACTACACGTGGGGTTGCTGTTATTGTCATGCTGTTATCTGACAAAATCATATGTTATTGACTTAAGAACATAGCAAAGAAAGAAGTAGAGAGGGAAAGAAAAATAAATCTCCCCTTAATTTTCCAAACCAAAAAAAAAAAGAACCACTGATTGAATCAACATGAAACCATGTTATCATGAAGTAGAACCACCGTCCCAAAGGAATGAATTTCAGGAATAAAATCATGTGAGGACATCATAAATTATATTTTATCTCCCCAAAATCAAAGGCAAAAACAAAAAGTGAAATCCATCTCATCCCAACCATCTGACTAATAATCTTACAGAAATAAATAAAGAATCAAAAAAAAATTACCTTTTTGAAAGATCTACAAAGAATCAATGTATGGTAAAAGAAAAATAAGAACACAAGAGTAAACAGTTGCAATCATTCAATAGAAAAGAAAACAATTATAAATAAACCTCACTTCATAAAAACAGTTAAAGAACCAACATCCTTAGTAAAAAAAGACACAGATCACCACAAAACACACTCTCTCTCTCTCTCTGATACCATCACACCAACCAAATCTCCATACATCCATCTAATAGAAAAGTGGGGAAAAACACACACACACACAACCAAAACCCAACTCCAATTGAAATCCTTAATAATAATATAAAAAAAAACAAGACAAACATATTTCCAACACTTACAAGCAATAAAGAGAATAAGTACTAAATCCCAATCCAAAAACTCCTAGAATGGTTTAAAAACCGCCCAAACCCACAATAATTATCAATCCTATCAAAATCAACATATACATGAAGCACAAAATAACACTAAGCAGTCTCCAAAAAGCCAAACACCCACACTGAAATACCCCAAAAAAACTAAATTCCTAATACCCAACAAAAAACGCAAAATCATTAAATAAATTAAAAAAGACCCACCACATCTGATCCAAATCAATTCATAAACCCCACTTATACCCTGCAAAAACAAACAAATCAAGATCTCCATTGCCCAAATTTAGAGTAAACAATCCAAAGTTCAAAAGGTAAAAAAAAAAAATTGAAATCAAGATCTCCATTGCTCAAATTCTGAACCAAAAGAAGAAGAGGAAGAGATCGAACCTCTTCAATCACCGCTGCTTTGAAGAAGAAATCGAATGAAGATTCCTCCGCTAGTCCCAAAACCAGAAACGATGGTAAAGAAGGCCTGAAGAAGATAGGCGCACATAGTAGAATGAAATTGAAAGTTAGGACACATCTGGATGTATGGGAGATAAAAACCCTAGAGATTTAGAAGGAATGTATATATATACCTCGGAGGAGACTGGGACGGATTTCTCTATTGGATCGTCGATGGGATCTTGGATTTGGTTTGGATTTATGGCAGAGAGATAGACAGAGATTGAAGCGCAGAGAGGAAGGCAAAGAGAGAGGAGATCGAGACGAATTTCTCTATCGTCTTCTAGAGGATCGTCGACGGGATCATGCCTGTTTGGATTTAGGGCAGAAAGACAGAGTGAAGCGCAGAGATGGAGGGAAGAATAGAGAGGCGCGCGCGCGTTTATAAATCACTGTTGTTAAGGCGGGGATCGATTAAAAAAAAAAAAGCGGGCAACGAAACTAATGGGAAACTACAACGCTATCAAATAACGTCGCTAATAAAACTATTGTCTACGACACAAATAAATTCCGTTGCAAACAAGTTCATTATTTGTGGCGCAGTAGGTATACTGTCGCAACTAAATATTATTTGCGACATCCAAATTGCGTCCCAAATAAATGTATAATTTTTTTCCATAATGATGGCGGGCAGGGGAAGAAATTAGTTCCTTTTTATCTAAAAATTTTTATGACACCATATGATGGAGGTCGCTAATAATAATTATCTGCGACCTAAAGACATCGGCGTCGTGAATAAGATATTATGTGCGATGCAAAAAGGAAACTGTTGCAAAAAATCCTAACTTTTTTACTACATATAGTTCAGTAAAATTTATTTGCAACGCAAGGATGGCGTCGCAAATAGAGGCCCTTATTTACGACAGCGGATTGTGTCGCCAATGTGTATCTAGCGTCGCAAATAATTTTCCCACCATTTGGCGCCAATGATTTTTTGACGCATTTGTTTGCGACGCACTATATTCATTGCAGAAAGTATCTATTTGCGACGCATCAAGTTGTGTGTCGCAAATACTTAACTTGTTGCGACGGGTCTAATGTTACGTTGCAAAAACATTATTTTGTGCGACGCTTTGGGTTGCGTCGCAAATATTTCCATCGCTGAAAATCCCATTTGTTGTAGTGAATAGAACACGTTTTTAAATTTAAATAGCACTCGAACTACTCGAAACTCGTGTTTCGGTCTTAAACAACTCTAAATACCATTTAAAGCGTTGAAAACCTTAAATTCGCGATTTGGAGCCAACATTTTCTCAGAGCTGTCTAGAATCCCCTTCTCCCAACGCGAAGCATGGGTTTCAATCTTAAACTACCCTTAATCCCATGTAATGCGTTCCTAATCCTAGTATTGCCTGTGAAACCCACTTTAAATCAGAAAGCATCTCGGAATATCTTAAATTACGTACTTCAATGTAGAATCACAAGAGTGCATTTCAATGCAAAATACTAGTTCAGAATACCCTAAAATGCCCTTGAATCAATGATTACGCATTTTTATCGAAATATAAGCCATTGATTGCAAAAATTACGTTCTTTATTAGCTAGAAACGGCCTTGAATACCATTAGATTAGTTCTTTTGCTCTAATTTGTCTGAGATCCGTTTAAAAGTAAAAGGATAACAATGAAATTTTGAGAGCAAGTCTTTCACTTGTGAACTGCTTGAAACGTAGTGTGCACCCAACATTTTTGCAGACTCGCCTAAAATCCCCTACGAACTGCCTGAATCATGACTTTCAGTCTTATACAATCCTTAACCCTCTATAATGCGTTCCTAATCTTAGAATCGCGTGAGACACATTTTAAAACAAAATGCATCATAGGATATCATAAAACTCGTATTTCTGCCCATAATCGTATTAAACACATTTCAGAGTAAAAGATTAGAACATTAATTCCTTAAATGCCCTGAAATCATCCATAACGCTTTTTCAACCAGATATTGGCTATTGATTGCACAAAATACGATTTTCATTCAGAAATTGCTTATAACCCCCACGAGATTAGTTCTTAAGTCTGGATTTGCCCGAAACACATTTTTAATGAAATAGATTTTCAAGAATTTTCTAGAGCACGTCTTTCAACCGTGAATCGCGTGAAATGCAGTTTAGAAACAACATTTTTCTAAAGCCGAATGGAACGAGATTTTAAGTTAAAATAGCCCTCGAGCTACCCGAAGCACGCGTTTTGGTCTTAAAAAACTCTAAATCTCATTTAAAGCATTCAAAACCCTATAGTCGGATAAAACCAATTTTAAAACAGAAAAGTATATCAAGATATCTAAAACGCATGTTTCTGCATAGAATCACATGAAACGAATTTCAAAGCGAAAGACTGGACCAGAATACCATAAAACGTCCTAAAATCTTCCAACACGTGGTTCTATCTAATTACAGGCTATTGATCACACGAAATAAGATTTTTGTCCGTTAGAAACGGGCATAAATCCTGTGACATTAGTTACTAACTCCTAATTTTCCTTAAACATGTTTTAAAGTAAAACGATATCAATTAATTTTCTAGAGCGCGTCATTCAACCGTAAATTGCTTCGCAGAGACGGCTGTGAAATCCCCTTCGAACTGTTCAAAACACGGGTTTCATTCTTAAACAACCTCGATCCCCTGCAATACGCTCCTAATCCCAGAGTCACTAGAAATTGATTTGAAAGAAAAACGTATATCAAAATATCCTAAAATGCATATTTCAACCAAGAATCGTAAAAAATGCAATTCAAAACAAAAGACTAAACCATAATGCCCTGACATGCCCCTGAATCCCCCAGCATGAATTGTTATTGAAATATACACTATTAATTGCACCAACTACGGTTTGCTGTCAGAAGTCGATTCGAATCCCACGAGATTACTTATGAAGCCCAAATTTGCGTGAAATTCGTTTTAAAGGAAAAAAGATATCCTAAGTTTTCAAGAGCGCGTCTTTCAACCGCGAACAACATGAAACGCAGTTTAAAATTTACATTTTCCTTGAACCGCATAGAATGTGATTTAATATTAAAATAGCGCTTGAACTGCCCGAAGAATGCGTCTCGGTCTTAAACAACTCTATATCCCATGTAAAGCGTACCTAACCCTAGACTCGCTTGAAACTCATTTTAGAGAGAAAAGCATCTCTGAATATACTAAAATGGGTATTTCAGAAAGAAAGGGATTAGAATTCCGTGAAATGCAATTTGGAGCCTACATTTTTCCAAAGTTGTATAAAATCCCCTACTCTCAGCGCGAAGCGCGGGTTTCAGTCATAAACAACCTTTAATCCCATGTAATGCGTTCTTAACCCTATTATCGACTGTGTAACCCATTTTAAATAGGAAAGCATCTCAGAATATCTTAAAATGCATATTTCAACATAGATACACACTAGTGCATTTGAATGCAGAATACTAATTTAGAATACCCTAAAATGCTGTTGAATCACTGATTACGCGTTTTTATCGAAATATCAGCTATTGATTACAAAAATTACGTTCTTTGTTAACCAGAAACGGCCTTGAGTACCCTTAGATTAGTTCTTTTGCCCTAATTTGTTTGAAATTCTGTTTTCAAGGAAAATGATATCACCGAATTTTTGATAGCGCGTTTTTCACTTGTCAACCGCGTGAAATGTAGTTTGCACCCAACATTTTTGCAGACCCGCCTAGAATTCCGTACGAACTGCCCAAATTACGACTTTGAGTCTTATACAACCCTTAACCGTCTACAATGCGTTCATAATCTTAGAATCGCTTGAAAAACATTTTAAAACAAAACGTATCTTATGATATCGTAAAACTCGTATTTCCGCCCATAATTGTATGAAACACATTTCAGAGTAAAAGATTAGACCATTAAACCCTTAAATGCCCTAAAATCGTCCGGCACGCTTTTTATCCAAATATAAACTTTTGATTGCACAAAATACGATTTTCATTTAGAAATTGCTTATAACCACCATGAGATATTTCTTATGCCCGGATTTGCCCGAAATACATTTTAAATGAAAAAGGTATTCAAGAATTTTCTAGAGCGCGTCTTACAACCGTGAATAGCGTGAAATGCAGTTTAGAGACAACATTTTTCTAAAACCGAATAAAACGCGATATTAAGTTAAAGTAGCCCTTGAACTACTCGAAGCACGTGTTCCGGTCTTAAGCAACTCTATATCCCATTTAAAGCATTCAAAATCCTACAATCGAATGAAACCAATTATAAAACAGAAAAGCTTCCCATGATATCTAAAATGCATGTTTCAGTATAGAATCACATGAAACAAATTATAAAGCAAAAGACTATAATACCCTAAAACGTCCTAAAATCTTCCAGCACGTGGTTCAATCTAATTATAGGTTATTGATCGCACGAAATAAGATTTTTGTCAGTTAGAATTAGGCTTGAATCCTGTGAGATTAGTTATTAAGTCCTTATTTTCCTTAAACATGTTTTACGGTAAAACTATATCACCTAATTTTCTACAGTGCGTCTTTCAACCCTAAATTGCTTCAAACGCGGTTTATCCCCAATATTTTTCCAGAGATGGCTAGGAAATCCCCTTCGAACTGCTCGAAGCACGGGTTTCATTCTTAAACAACCCCGATCCCCTGGAATACATTCCTAATCCTAGAATAACTAGAAATCCATTTGAAAGAAAAACGTATATCAGAATATCCTAAACTGCTTATTTTAGCCAAGAATCGTAAAAAATGCAATTCAAAGTAAAATACTAAACCATAATGCCCCGACATGCCCCTGAGTCCCCATGCTTTTGTTGTTATTGAAATATATGCTATTGATTGCACTGATTATGATTTGCTGTCAGAAGTCGATTAAAATCCCACGAGATTACGTCTTAAACCCAAATTTCCGTGAAACTCATTTTAGGAA
>QPKB01000164.1:48790-65254 GCA_003546025.1 Camphora micrantha
GCTCAACTCAAATACAACTTGAATATTAAAAGGGGAAGTGAGCCATGGCCAGCTTAGGCTAGTCTCATTCAGAAATTAAATGCCCTATTAGGAGCTAGTCTCAAGCTCTAAGTCAAGGCCAGGCTCAAACATTGAGCTTCCAGTCTGTTGGTTCCATATTAAAAGAGGAATCCAAGTTTTCAATAATCTATGAGAACCAAACTTAGTAATCTTTAAATTTAAGAGTATATGCAGTAGGTATTGCATGATCATGACGGTAATGACAATGATGAGAGCAACTATGAAGTAAAAAATAAGTGGGGAAAAGTTGATGATAATATCTTGACCAATTGCTGATGATGCAGAAAAATCCCACAACTCCTCGTGCTTAATAAGTTGGCCACTTATTTGGCCCTCTACCATCATTTAAAAGTTACAATTCCATAAAATAAAAAAAAAACAATAAAAAAAAAAAACCACATGCATATATCCATAAAAATAAATACATATTCACTTGCCTTTGGATGAGGAAATCCAAAATGCCCAATCCACAACTTAGCTCAAAATGCCCAAAATCTATGAATTAGAAACAAACTCACATAAATAACTCTACAAATCACAATCTAACATCCTAACAAACTCATCTAACACTAATTAGTAGAAACACCCAATTAACCCAACTTAATCAAAACAAAGAAGCTTACCTAAGAGAGAAATTGAAATGAGGTTGTGGGGTCCACTTGTTGGAAATTCCTCAAACTCGGAAATCTGAGCAGTATAACTAGTATCTCCCAACATAAAAGGAATATGAAGTCTCCAACAAGTGCATTATTTCCAAACAGTAAGGAAAATAAACAATAGAAAGCAATAAAAACATGACCTTAAAATGCACTTTCAATAGTTGGCAAGTCAAATATAAAGCCCCAACACGTTTGGGACCTTTCCGCTACAGAACGCAGAACCCAAGCTGTAGATCAGCTGATTAGGACATGGTCTATGCACTTCATCAAGCACAAGCTCAACTCAAATACGACTTGAATATTAAAAGGGGAAGCGAGCCATGGCTAGGCTCTTCAGAAATTATTAATGCCCTATAGGAAGCTAGTCTCAAGCCTAAAGCTCCAAGTGGCAGGCTAATATACATTGTGCTTTTCCAGTCTGTTGGTTACCATATTAAAAGAGAATCCAAGTTTCAATAATCTATGAGAACAAACTGCGAGCCATGGCCCAAGCTTAGGTCTTAGGCTCATTCAGAAATTAAATGCCCTATCAGGAACTAGTCTCAAGCTTCAAGTCAAGGCCCAGGCTCAAACATGTGAGCTTCCAGTCTGCTGGTTCCATATAAAAGAGGAAATCCAAGTTTTCTTAATATCTATGAGAACCAAACTTAGTAATCTTTAAATTTAAGATATATGCAGTAGTATTGCATGATCATCATGGTAAATGACAATGATGAGAGCAAATATGAAGTAAAAAATAAGTGGGGAGAAAGTTGATGAAATGGGTTGGGGAATACCTCATGTTGGTAGTGAGTCGAGTGAGAAAGAGAATGAGAGAAAGAAAGTAAGAGAGAGTGTGAAATAAGGAGAAACAGAGAGGGAGAAAGAAATTGAGATGGGTGGGGCTGATTCACATTGGCAGCAAGCTGATTCACATTCTGTGAGCAGCTGTCAGTTACCTTCTTCAGCCACATCAAATGCCTTCCTCTTCAAACTCCTATACCCAGTTTTCTCGTGGTTAAAGTTCTTAATTACTGATACTTCCCGAACATAACGGAACATGGGGAGGAGGATTCTTGGCTGTGCACTATATGTGGTTATGCTTTGATCCATCTGTTTGATCTTCTTCATGTCTGGTCAACCATGGTAGTATGAATGTATTTTTTCATTTTTTTTCTCAGATACAGCCAGCATGTGGATTTTTTGAATTGGTTGATGGAGAAATAGAGCTTGTGCCGAAGCTATTGGATATAATTGATGTGTTGGAGAGGTAACGAAGTCAGCTTGTTGAAGGGAAAGATGTTACCTACGTGTGCTGCCAGAGACATGGGCTGGAATTGTGTTTATGTTATTCATATGTTACCTACTGATATCTTGGACTCTTGTAGATAGGTTGGAATTATCATGAGCATATGTATTAGTTGGAATATAATAGAACATGGTTTGGTGTTGTTTGTTTGTCAATGACTCTACCTTTTTGATGAATTTTAATTAACCTGCAGTAAGAAAACACTAACACAAAAACTTGATAGGAATACAATGAACAATTAATTGCTGGGAACATCATCATCCTTCCAGTAACAAAAAACTGGAAACATCATAATCCTTTTAGTAAAAAAAATAAAAGGGGAAAATCATCTTCCAAACAGTAAAAAAGATCATCCAAATCCAAACAGTCATCCAAAAAAAAATTGTTTAAAACAGTCATCAGTGATACATGATCCAGAAAAAAGTTTTTTTTTTAAATAGTGGTTGTTGTCATCAACAAGTTGAGCTCCGTTTTCCTGCTCCAATCCGCCCTCTACCTGCTTGTAACTTCCTTCTACAACTAGTATTTCTTGCTGATGAATGTGGCTGAAAAGAAGCTTATCTGACTCTTCCCTGATCAATCAAAATTTGAAGACCTTAGTGAGTAAATGCATATACTCTAGTTAGAAGTAAAAAATCAAAAGGGTGAAAACATGCATATACTATAGTTAGAAGTAAAAAAATCAAAATGGTGAAAATAGAGTACCCCGTGTGAAAGCATGGGCTGAGAAGCGGGCTGAGAACCTGGCTGAGGCTGTGATGTAGAACTAAAGAGTCTTGAATTGGGATGCACTAGTCCCCTGCAAGACCTAGCATTATGGCATGTTTTCAAGCATCTAGCACAAGTCATTGTTCTATTCATTCTAGAAAACTCTACTGGAATTAGGTAACTCATCTGTTTCCCTCCTCCTCAACTTCCTTGGCCTACCTGCAGGTCTTCTATACAAAGGACTGCTTCCATTTCACTTTGTACCCAATCATGCATTCCAGGTACTGGGTGTATCATACTATTATATACCCTCAAATACATCTCTTTGTTGTAACATATATGAATGTAATCTTCAGGCTTTCTTGATTCATGTATACAAATGCTATGGCATGCTTACAAGGTATTCTAGTCAAATCTCACATTCTGCATAAACATGTTCTACTATTAATGTTAACAACAAAAGTTTTAGCAAAACAGTCAACCTCAAATTCACCTCTGCCTGACCATTTGGGAAAACAGTGTCTGCTGTTATTCTTGTTCTTTTCCAACTTCTCCAATATCCCCGGACAGATTGTCCAATCATATTTGGTCATTCCTCTCAACTTCACTAGAGTTCTGTTGATAAGCTTCCTCCTCACACACTCAAGCAAACCAGCTATTGGTTTCTCCCTTACTTCAAGTATGTAACTGTTGAAAGACTCACAGATTCACAGAGGTTAGTTGTTAACGCATCACATTTCGCCCTTGTGGAAAAATGACACCTAGCCCACCTAGTTGGATTAGCAGCTACCGGCAAATTATATGCAGCCTGGTCCATCTTTTTTATCCTCTGCATATTACTATCAAATTATCTTGGTAATCCACATGATGTTGCAGCCCACATAGCAGCTTCCAACAATTTTCCTCTTAAAAGTTTTTTGAAGTTATAATACATATGCTTTAGGCAGTGTCTAATTTCAGCAGTGGGAACAACCATCTCAAATGTTACATCAAGCCCTTTCTATCTATCAGACATAAAAATCCAGCCCATGTCGCCCCCACCTCCGATGTCATCAATTAATGATTTCAAAAATCAAGTCCATGAGTCCATATTTTCATCCTCTACAACAGCCATTGCAATTGGGAATATATTCTCATTCTCATCTCTACCTATTTCAGCCAGCACTCGTCCACCATAAATAACCTTGAGGAATCACCCATCTAGATCAATTATGAGTCTACATCCACTCACGAACCCGACCATTTATGCCTCGTAACAGACATATAATATCTGAAAATATGGAATTCTATCCATGTGAGGTCTTTATGTCACCACAAATAAATTTGTGTTTGGATTGTACTTCTGGACAGTGACACGGTAGTCCCTCAATCTAGTGTACTGCACTGTAATATCTCCAGAGATGTTATCTACTGCCATCCTCTTGGCTCTATACAACTTATCCTTCGACAAATCAACATTCAAATCTCTTCTCAGCTCTTTCCGCATTGCATGGATTGACCATTTCGGATCGTCACTCATTCTCTACTGCTATTTATAAGCTATATAGCTGGAAGTGACCAAGTGGCTTTTAAACTTCATATCACATGCATGTTTGGGGTTGAATGTCTTAATTTGAAATGTCCTCTCACCCTGCATGGGTGATGCATAAATCATAAATCCACAATCATATTTATAAACAGTTGTGATTCTCTTGTTCTTATTTTTCAAATATTTAATATCATAGCCCTACTTTACAATCCATTCAACAAGCGCTTATCTGAATAATTGTGGACTTGCAAATATCATACCCAACTTGAGTTGAGGATTCCAACTATCAGTCAGCTCATTAAAGTCATGCCATTTAGGCCTGTTGTTCTCATCAGATGAGCTGCACAAAAACTGAAGCTCATCCCCATCCTCAGCATCTGTAATCCAGTTCTCATCAACTGGTACTTATTGATTTTGGGTCTGTTCTTTTTCCGCACTCTTAGCTTCATGAGGTTGTGATTCCTTCTCACGAGATCCTCCGAAGATACATCATCAACCTTCTCAACATCCTCATATAACTCTAGAGCCTCATCAGGATCTAATCTGATGTGATCACTCTCAGCCTCACTGTCATCATCATTAGAGTCATCATGATGACCATGTTGCTGATCTTAGTCATCATCACCACCTCCATCAACACTAGGTTCATCCTCAACATCAGCAGCATAGTCCTCCTCACAGTGAAATTTCCTACTAGCTAATGTAACTTCTGTTGCAAGTAACTACTTCAAGGGACCTTTGGTTTGAATATTTTGCATCAAGATTTTCTCCTTAAGTGACACTACCATCAAAGGTTCATGTCCCCTCTCTACATAAATAGTCAACACCTCACCGCCCTTATAATGTTCTAATAGAACAATAGGGTCGTTTAAGACTCAAACCCGTGCTTCGTATCGGGAGTAGGGGATTCTAGACAGCTCTTAGTAAATGTTGGCTCTAAATCGCATTTCATGCAATTCTAATCCATTTCAAACTGAAATACACATTTTAGTATATTCAGAGATACTTTTATCTCTAAAATGGGTTTCAAGCGACTCTAGGGTTAAGTACGCTTTACATGGGAATCAATAGCGTATATTCAGAGATACTTCTGACAGTAAACAGTACTTGGTGCAATCAATGGCGTATATTTCAATAACAACGCATGCTTGGGGATTCAAGGGCACGTTAAGGCATTACGGTTCAGTCCTTCACTTTGAATTGCATTTTCTACGATTCTTGGCTGAAATATGCATTTTAGGATATTCTGATATATGGTTTTTTTTTTTTTTTCCAAATAGTTTTCTAGTGCAAAAAGTTTATATGGACCGAATTGTTGTCCCGATTTGGAGACCGATCCAACGTGGCGGACCACGTGGCGGTGAGGTGGACCAAATTGTGTATTCAATTTTCATCCGAGCGGGAGAACGAAAAAAAAAAGAAAAAAAACAGGAAAAGAGGGTCTCTGCCAGGGAAATGCCTGCTTTTCCGTTTCTGCTCCTTCTCCCTCTTCAACCCCTTCTCCACCGTCGACATCCTCCCTCCCAGACGCTTACGTGGCACGCGATGCGAAACCCACAGTCCACTCACTATATAAATCTCAAGCTCAGAGACACCAAAAAAATCATCAAAGAAGAAGAGAGCGAGAGAGATTAGGGTTTTCTTCTTCCTCGTGGAGTGGGAGGTAGGGTTTCGAATCGTCTGCAGATGGCGCAAAACACCAGATCGAGCGGCATCGTGAAGTGGTTCAACGGCCAGAAGGGCTTCGGCTTCATCACCCCCGACGACGAAGGTGAAGATCTGTTCGTCCATCAGTCTTCCATCAAATCCGATGGCTATCAGGGCGGAGGCGGCGGCAGGAGGTATGGTGGTGGAGGTGGAGGAGGATCTTGCTACAATTGTGGCGAGCAGGGGCATTTAGCGAGAGAATGCCCGAACAGCTCGATGAAATGAATGGTGGGTTAGTATCTTCTTCTTGGTTTTCACTTAGTTTGCCCATCGGATGATTTGAACTGGGGTTTGGATGATCTCGATCATTGACGCCTGCAGTGAATGATTGATGTAGATGGGTTTTTATTTTCTTCTTTTTTCTTGCTGGTTCTTGTTTTCTTAATTGTGATGATCTGGGTTTTTGTCCTTCTGGGGAGAGAATTAAAGGTTGTTGTTCAGAGATTTAATTCTCCATATCTCTGTTGTTTTTTTTTTTTTTAGTCTTTTTTGTTAACTTTGTTTTTATTTTCCCTCTTCAAGTATATACATATATGGTTTGATCAATGGATTAGGGGTTTCTTTCCTATCATTTTTGTTATGTTTGTTTGTTTGTTATTGCATATACTGATCTGTTTATTTCTTATGTGATGATAGATACATGTTGGTCAGCTGTGCCAAGGTGATTTGGTATGTGGTGGTTTGTGAATCTGTTTCTGATTGTTTATTTCATTGTTTTAATTAATCATAGGGAATTAAGGATTCTGTTGAATGTGCTTCAATGACAACTAGTTTAGTTTGCTGATGGCAAAATGGCTGGTTATTAACAACCTTGCACATTTGGGGCAGTGAGAATTTTCAGTGGTCGTTATAATCTATGAATGTTGTATGGAATGGGATATTTTGCTCGGATTGCTTTTCCACCCTAAACAATTGTTGGCGAGTTCATGCTGATCTAGGCCATGGTCTAAAATATGATTTATCAAACCAGGCCTAAGAAGATCAGTACACTTGAATTGATTATTGTCCTTAGGTATCTAGTTGGGCGCTCATTACATGTTTAGTCCACTGGAATCTTGTATTTTAGGAAGTTTTATTGCGAGTATTTATTTGATTGCCAATAATCTTTAGGAACCATAATTAAAAGATGGACTTTATAATTAGTTAAGATTGTTGTACACCCTAATTAGGTTTAATCTCAGAATGGGAGCCCAGGCTTTTGGCCACTTGTGACTCAAAGGGTTGAATGTATATTTCCCCCCCTTCTTGATTACAATCTTTTATCCTCGAGTGAAGATTCTTTGGTTTCTCTAATGTCATGACTTCGAGATGTTTACTTCCAACATATTGGAACCTAATTCTGTTCCACCTCAAATTCACATTCTGAACTGTTCTTTTAATGTTCACAATGCTTGCAATGTGAAACATACATGTCCCTTATTTGTGATTTTGAATTATGAAGGGGTGTTGGTTATGCTTATTAGTGGATGGGTCCATTGAGCTTGAACTGTGATTACATAAATTCACTGATATTGCTTGCCATTCTCATCCGTGTTCTCAAATTTGGCTTCTTTTTTTCCCAGCTTAGATGAATGCTAGAAATGAATGTGTCGCTACTGCACACTTGCTTCACTTTGGTTAAGCGTATGTAGAGTGCTGATAAAGAAAATGGAAAAAATAATAAAAAAGGATTTATTTGTAGTTCAGGGATGACAATCATGATGTGATAAATGGTTTGATGAATATAGACTATTTTAATCTTTAGGTTACAAGATCTATATCGGAGGGCTTAAATTTAGTCAGGTACACGCTGCATTGAGTGATTCGATTCAGATTGAGATTGATTGTCACAGACTATGGTAGGTGCTGCGTAAACCCTCCAATCCTATTTGATGCTACTGCTAGACCAAAGTGAGACCTGGGGTGAGATTCACTATGGTAGCTGCATTGCTAGTTTGTCATCCGATGTGTGTTGAACTTTCGCAGCAATTTCTGTGGAAGATCTGTGGGATAATGATGTTCATTACTGGTCTGTGTGGGCGAGGCTGTGTATTTCTCCCATACAAAGACCATGTGACGGGACTTCCCTTTCCACTTTGTCCTTGTTGATTCTGTGGGTGCTGCGCACCCATGTTTCTTCACTTTGCTCCGGTGCTCCCAAACAGGTAGTGGGCTTGGACTCCATGGAGGTGAATTAGGACAAATCGTAATTCATGGTTTTTATTTTTTTTATTTTTTGGGTAGACACTTTTTATGATGTTGAATGAGAGACTAGTATATAACATATGTTCTCTCTGTTTGGTCTGCATGTTACATTGTATGAAACTGCCTACCTGACTGGTGTTGTGATTATCCACTCTTGCGATTTATAATGGGCCCTGCTTGGTGGATGGATGTTTTATTTCTTCCCATTCTATATGCACCACTATATATGTATTGATTTATTTTTTAAGGTTTTTTTTTTTTTTTTTATTTTTATGCAGGAGCAATAGATCCAGAATTCATGGGTTTTTTTTTTTTTTTTCTTCTTTGATCGAGCCTTGACGTATTTCCATTTGATTTGATCGGTCCAATGGGTTTTTGATCCATTTGAGTTGGGGTCCAATCAAACGTATTCAGATTCACCCATCAGGGCTACTACGTCAGTATTTTTTGCGTAGCTCCCCACCTTTCATTATACGGTGGGGCTTTTTGAATAAGCATATATGCAAAAAACTCTAGTACCCTTTTTTTAGCTATCTTTGATCAGGCATAAAATCTCGTCTTTTTTAAATATCTCATGGTCTTTTGAACAGCATTTGTCTAGATACCTGGCTTAACATATCTGCTATTGAGCTGTGATCTTCTTTAGTGAGGAATATTGTTGAAGGTGTTTCTTAAGTGGAGCTCGTGGTTTCTGGGTCGCATGACTTTACAGTGTGAGAATTCTCCATTGCTAATTATTTTGCAAAAACTCTATATGGACAGAATTGTTGTCCCGATTTGGAGACCGATCCCAGCTGGATGCTAAGCTGGACTCCAGCTGGGATCTCATTTTGAATAATGGACCATTTCAATTGGAAGCTCGCTCCAAATTTTCAAAGCCCGCCAAGTTCATGAGTAAGAAGAAAAACGGGAAGGGAATGCCCTAGCAGCTCTCACGCGTCTGTCTCCCTGCTCTCTCTCTCTCTCTCTCTCTCTCTCTCTCTCTCTCCATCGCAAGAAGGGATGCGCCCAGGTGCAGCAACACCCACATCTCCCCTCTCCGTTCCCATCTCTCTCTCTCTCGTTGTGCATCGCAAGAAATTTCACTCATAGTATCCGCCCAGGCGCAGCAGCACCGCTCTCTGTGCCTCTTACCTGGGCAGCGCCTCCCCCATGATTGCAGACTTTGGTTCTCATCTCTCTCTCGCTCTCCATCGCAAGAAATCCCAGCAGAGGATCTGCCCAGGATTAGCAACGCCCATTTTTCTCGTCTTCCCTAGCAGTGGCCATTTCTTGGTCTTACTTCTACTAAGGAAATCGAAAGAGGGGAAAACCCTCAAATCGTTGGGAGATTGCAAACCCTAAATTGAATTGCAGTGTGGGTTTTTTAAAACTTGGGTTTTGCTGTTTTCAATTTTTTTGAGCTAATTTGCTGATTTGGTGACATGGGTTTCCTTCATGTCATTTTTCTATTAATATTTTCTCCCCTTACATACTAAATGGTTTGAGAATTGCACTTTTCATTTTTTGTATGTTAATAATGAAAACTTTTTATTAGAAGGAAGGAGGAAACAATGAACATGTAAAATGAAAGAAGAAAAGGCAGGCATAAAAGACTTTCATAGTTATACTTCCAACAACCAAGCTACAAAGAAGAGCCTACTATCTTTCGTATAGACAAATTGCATATATATGTTACTTAATCTTTTGTATATGAATGGAACTATCTTTCATATTCTATATAAGAGCGAGCTTCAGGATAGTTCAATGGGTAATTGAATCTCAATTTGATAAGCATTGTTTAAAAATGCGGTTCATACTTTCTTAGTTTACCTTTATTTTGCTTGAGATTAATTTAAGATATTTCTTGTTGCAGGACCAAGTTTTAGAAGACGGTTCTTCACAAGATGGATTTTTGGCACATGCTGTGCTATTTTGAGCTCCTCGTGACAGATTTTGTATTGACAATGTGCAGATATCTGTTAATTAATCTCTTGTATATGACTGAAACTATCTTTCGGATAGGATGTTATTAATGTAATTACTGTAAATCTGATCAATGTAAGTAGTGCTTCACCAGAGTACTTGCCAATCTAATTAGTCCCCTTTTGTATTCGATGTAAAATCTTGGTATTAGATGGCATATGCGAAGGTCTGACAAAGCAAATTCACAGGTTTCAATTCTGTGTAATAAGGTTGGATGAAAGAAATACTGTGCTATTATTGTTTCATTCAGCAAACCCCTGTATTTGATAGAAAATCTTCAGACTTAAAGATGGCAGGGCATATTCGATGGTTTGAATCATTATATGCATAGGTTCAACCCTTATGTGAGAAGGTTTTATGAATAAAATACTGAGGTTTCAGTGTGGTCATATGACAAAGGTTTGACAAAGCAAATTCACATGTTTCAATTCTGTGTAATAAGGTTGGATGAAAAAAATACTGTGTTATTATTGTTTCATTCAGCAAACCCCTGTATTTGATAGAAAATCTTCAGACTTAAAGATCACAGTGCATATACTATGGTTTGAATCCTTATATGCGCAGGTTCCACCCAAATTGAGAAGGTTTTATGAATAATATACTGAGGTTTCAGTGTGGTCATATGTGAAGGTCTGATAAAGCAAATTCACAGGTTTCAATTCTGTGTAATAAGGTTGGATGAAAGAAATACTGTGTTATTATTGTTTCATTCAGCAAACCCCTGTATTTGATAGAAAATCTTCAGACTTAAAGATGGCAGGGCAATACTATGGTTTGAATCCTCATATGAGTAGGTTCAACCCTTATATGAGAAGGTTTTATGAATAATATACTGAGGTTTCAGTGTAGTCATATGTGAAGGTCTGACAAAGCAAATTCACAGGTTTCAATTCTGTGTAATAAGGTTGGATGAAAGAAATACTGTGTTATTATTGTTTCATTCAGCAAACCCCTGTATTTGATAGAAAATCTTCAGACTTAAAGATGGCAGTGTATATACTATGGTTTGAATCCTCATATGAGTAGGTTCAACCCTTATATGAGAAGATTTTATGAATAATATACTGAGGTTTTCAGTGTGGTCATATGTGAAGGTCTGACAAAGCAAATTCACAGGTTTCAATTCTACTCATTTCTCCATCTTCTACTTTTTTGGCAACTATTGGGACATTGAAAGTAAACTTCAATCATTGTGTTTCAATTTTGCCCATATTAATTTTTTTATCTCCATTTATTTGACTTGTTTTCATTTATTTATAAAATCTGTGCTTGATTTCATTTATAAATCAAAGTATGCATGAACTGATTTTGTTTTTCAATTGTATTGGTTGAGATGGTTGCGTTTGAAAGCTTGGAGATTGGCATTTCGGACTTAGGGGGTTTGTTGTCTCTCCATGCATGTTCTGCAGCAACACGAATTTTGAATTTGGGAAACGGGCCGGAAGCACGGAGATGTGAGGTGGGGTATCGCTGTTTTCTCCAAGACGGTGAAATATGAACAAGGGTTGCTGCGGGAATGTAGAAAGTTCATATCAATAGTCGGAACTTGAAAAAACTGATAGCTTGGTATCTCTTGAATGAGAAGTTTGTAATTTGTTGATTTTGATTTTCCTTACAAAGTAGGGTGTTGTGATCCTTTACTAATACAAAGTAGAAGTTTGTAACTGTTAGCTTGTTGGGGAATGCAATTTATGTTGGTTCTTTATTTGTGCTATGTGCTATTAACTAATTCAGAGTGGGTGGTCTAAGTTTTGTGTTTGAGTACTGTATGAAGTTTCTGAAATTTCTTTTGCTGTCCAAGCGTTGATCATTCAGTGTTTTCCATGATGCAAATGAATCCGGCTCATCTAGATCAAGTCCTAAAAAGCCCCGGATACAAATAGCAAGTATAGAAATGCGTGCATTGGGAGAATTTGAATTTAGAAAGTTGTTTCTAATATTAAGCTACCTTGGGAAGTGAGTTATGCTGGTTCTGTTTGATAAGAACGAGTTTGAGTAGAAGAGATGAAGTAAATTGGAGGAAGGAGAAGGGAGGAATTATTGGGCAATTAACTGATAATCTTTATTAAACTCGTTCAGACTATATATAGCCTTACAACTGGTAGGAAAAAATATAACCATAATACTAAAGAATAGGAAATGCTGAAGAATAGGAAAAAGAATAGCAACTACTCTTACCACTCAATCTTATTCACTAACAGACTAAAACAAACAAAACAAACTTGACCAAGACCAAGTCCCACGTTGCCACTTCCACCTCTTGTTCCACGTGCATGGCATGCATCATGGCATGCATTCAAAGTGGCACATATCATTCCCCCACACTTAAAGATCCTTGTCCACAAGGATGAAATCAGGATAGGACTTGGTAAAGCGCCACTCGTTTTCCCAGGTTGCGTCTTCTGCTGGGGCACCTACCCATTTCACCAAAATTTCGGACTTGGGACGGTATTTCCCCTTGCGGATCACACGTCGATCTAAGACGGCTTCAGGTTGTGGAAGGATGGTCGAAGTATCCGAGACTGGGGGAAGCTGGGTAGTAGCAGTGACTGTTCCCAATTGCTTTCTCAACAGACTGACATGAAACACATTATGAATTTGAGAACCAGGGGGCAAAGCCAATCTATAAGCCACCGAACCCACTTTCTCAATGATTTGATAGGGACCAAAGAAACGTGGGGCAAGCTTCATGGAGCCCCGAAAAGCCACAGAAGTCTGTCGATAAGGCTGTAGTTTCAAATACACATAATCTCCTACAACGAACGAGACTTCGCGCCGGTGTTGGTCCGCGTGACATTTCATCCGTTCGCGGGCCAGCAGAAGGTTGTGTCGCAGCTCACGTAGAATGGTATCTCGATCACGCAGATACTCATCTACCGCTTGGACACGGGCAGTGCCTGGTACATAAGCTAATAGACTTGGTGGCGGAATGCCGTAAACAGCTTCGAAGGGTGTCATCTTTGTGGAGGAGTGAGTGGGACGTGTTGTAGCTAAACTCGGCCCAGGGAACCCATTCGAGCCATTTACGCGGTTGGTTACCGGCAAAACATCTTAAATACTGTTCCAAAGTTCGATTTACCACTTCGGTTTGGCCGTCGGATTGTGGGTGGTAACTCGAGCTCATACACAACTTGGTTCCCTGCAACTGGAACAATGTCCGCCAAAAGGAACTGATAAACACCTTGTCCCGGTCGCTAACAATTGACGTTGGAATGCCGTGAAGGCGAACCACGTTGGCGACAAATGCTTTGGCGACAGTCACAGCGGTAAACGGGTGCTTCAATGCTACGAAGTGAGCATATTTTGTCAATCGATCGACGATTACCATGATGACAGTATATCCATTAGAAGATGGTAACCCCTCGATAAAGTCCATTGAAACATCGGTCCATATTTGAGTAGGGACTGGCAGCGGCTGAAGCAAGCCTGCCGGCTTCATACAATCAGTCTTGAACCGTTGACAAACATCACATTGTTGCAAAAAATCCTTCACCGTCCGGCGTATATGAGGCCAAAAGAAGCTGTGCTTGATACGAGAGAGAGTTTTATGAAACCCAAAATGCCCACCAATTGGTGAGGAATGGCAGTCAGCAATTATCTTTGGAATCAAGTTTGAGCTGGGGCTCAAATAAACTTTGTCACTTTTGAACCATACTCCATCTCGTTGGAGCATCTGGTGGTTTGATTGGGTGGGACTCTTTGCTATCAATTTTTTATAAAATGAGTCCTGTTGGACTTCCTTTTGGAGCAATGGCCACCAACCTGCATGTGGCATAGAGATAGATAAGAACTGGAATTCAACTACACGGGACAAAGAATCCGCACCTTGATTTTCAGGCCCCCTTTTATATTCAATTACGTAATCGTAACCAAGAAGCTTTGGCAGCCATCGAGTTTGTGCGGGTGTAGTAATCCGTTGCTCCAATAGGTACTTGAGACTTTTTTTGGTCGGTGCGGACCGTAAATGGTTTCCCAAGCAAATATGGACGCCATTTCTTGATTGCTTTGACGATAGCCAACATCTCCTTCTCATAGGTGGACAATGCCAAGGCCGAACCTTTCAGTGCTTCGCTAAAATACGCCACAGGCCGATTTTGCTGGGTAAGGATTGCACCGATTCCGATTCCGCTTGCATCACATTCAATCACAAATCGCTGAGAAAAATCAGGAAGGCATAAAGTTGGTGGTGAAGTCAATGCCTCTTTCAATTGTTTGAAGGCCACCTCCGCTGCCTCATTCCATTGAAATCCAGCCTTGGTCAAGAGTTGGGTCAATGGAGCCGCTATACATCCAAAATGACGAATAAACTTCCGGTAGTAGCCTGCTAAACCGAGAACCCACGGACCCCTTTCGCCGTTGTCGGTGTAGGCCACTCAACGACAGCTTGTATTTTGGTTGGATCAACCGCCACTCCCAGCTCCGAAATTATGTGACCCAAGTACTCGACCTGTAAAAACACCGAATCGACATTTCGATTCTTTTGCAAACAAACAATTTAGTTGATAGGATATGTAGAACAATTTGCAAATGTGAGAGATGGTCGTCCCATGATTTCGAATATACCAGAATATCATCAAAGAAAACCAAAATAAATTTCCGGAGATAGGGACGGAAGAGATCATTCATGAGACTTTGGAAGGTTGCTGGCGCGTTTGTGAGGCCAAAGGGCATCACTATAAACTCGTAATGCCCTTCGTGCGTCCGGAAGGCTGTTTTTGGAATGTCTGCTTCTTGCACTCGGATTTGGTGATATCCAGACCGTAAATCCAATTTGGAGTAAAATTTGGCTCCGTGAAGCTCATCTAATAGTTCATCAATCACAGGAATTGGATACTTATCTTTAACCGTTATGTCGTTCAGAGCTCGGTAGTCCACACAAAAATCGCCACGCTCCCTCTGCTTTCTTCACCAATAGAACCGGCGACGAGAACGGGCTGTTACTGGGCCTTATCAACCCTGATTGCAAAAGCTCTTTCACCATCTTCTCTATCTCAGTTTTCTGGTAATAAGGGTATCGATACGGCCTCACACTCACTGGTCCCGTGTTTGGCTGCAATGGAATTTGATGGTCATGTGACCGCTTTGGAGGCAAGCTGGTGGATGGTTCAAAGACATGAGAGAATGCAGCTAGGAGGCGGCCCAGCTCAGGTGGTAGGAAGTCGGTTGGCCTCTGCTGTGGGAAGGAATTATTGAAAAAAAAAAACCAGTGCCTTGTAATCCATTGAATTCCTTGTCGGTTAAGGCTTTTGATGCCAGCTCGTCCCAATCCTTGGAAGGTGTGGGGAATCCATCAACTTTGAAGGTCATGGTTAGCTGCTTGTAATCTGTCTCGATTGGTCCGAGAGTTTCAAGCCATTGCACTCCCAATACCAACTGGCATGCCGCGACGGGAAGAATGTAGAAGTCGGCGGAGACGGAATGCCCTTGAATGTTGAGGGTGAGCGCCCGACATTGTCCCAACACATTCTACCTTCTCTCGGTTAGCAACCATGACTTGAAATTTCTTGTCCCGGATTACTGGTAACTCGAACTTAGAGACTATGGTCTGATCGATGAAGTTGTGAGTGCTGCCGCCGTCGATGAGCACCGTAACATTCTTGTTTTTCAACTTGCCCAAGACGCGTATCGTTTGTGGATGCTTAGTACCTGCAATTGCGTGAAAAGAAATCTCGGGTATAGCTTCATGATGTTCTGTTTCCGATTGAGTACCCTCGACATCCTCGATGCTCGCATGGGGTGAATCCTCGATCATAAATAATTGTGGTCGCTCGCAACGATGGCCTGGAGTGAACTTCTCGTCACAATAATAACATAATCCCTTCTCTCGACGTTCTCGCGCCTCTTGATTGGTGAGTCGGCGGAATGTTGCTGGTGGAGTATTGGAACCTTGGTTCATGCGCTGGGTTGGTGGAGGCCCTAGCACACCAGCTGTTGGGTTGGATGACGCCCTCTGTGTTACTAAGGCTGGTTGGGAACGGAATTGCTGGTTTGGTTTCCTCTGCAGCTAGTTTCGTTCCTCGATTAGCCGAGCCACTCCTATTGTGTCTGCCAAGGTGCTGGGTTGTTTAATTTTTGACATCTATGCGAATGTCATCCCTAAGTCCTGCAATAAAACAAACAATTAGAAAATTTTCAGGGCAGGCCGTCAACCTGGTGGGAGAGCCTTTCGAAAGCTTCTTGATAAGCTGCTACGGTTGTGGTTTGCTTAAGGCGAGTCAGAGCTTCTGACGGGTCCTCGTAGTCAGTTGGACAAATCGGAGTAGTACAGCTTTGGTGAATTCAACCCATGTTAGTGGTCCACGAAATTTTGCCAACCACCTGTGCCATTGTAGGGCGATGCCTTCTAGATGGAAAGAGGCCAGCTG